>CAJPEV010001121.1:0-35709 GCA_905338385.1 Darwinula stevensoni
CAGGTCGTTGTCCAGTATGATTCCAACACCATTTCTCTTTGCATCGAATCCACAGTAAAAGAGCTTATAGCCATTTCCAATCTCTCTTGCCTTCATACCCTTCCACTTCGTTTCTTGCACACACAAGATGTTAACTCTCCTTCTCTCCATGAAATCGACCAGTTCCTGTCCTCTGCCCGTCATAGTTCCAACATTGAGGGTTCCAAGTCTGATGGTCTTCTTCTTCTCCCTACCCTCTCTTCTCTTCCGTCGTAACAGACAGCTTCTCTTCCGTGGTGCACACAGAGCATACTCACCATGTTGATTTTGGGTCCAATGGTGCCACCAGTGACATTCACTCCAAATAAAGCATGCATTCTGAGTGAAATTGATCAATCTTTGTGCGCATTATTTGGCTTCCTAGGTACAGGTTCACACGGATGACTTAGACAGAAATTGATGTTACTTTTTGAAACACCCTCATATTTGCACAAATTTTTCAATCACACCTATCATGCAATCTGTGAGACTTGTCAAATACCAAGTGGGAAAATTCATTTGGGTCTTAAATGTCACCTAAATGAATTTGTCTACTGGCCTTCAAAGTCCAAGAACTCACCTTCTGACTTGTAATCAGCTGTATGGCTTCATTATGGTCATAATCCAGAGACCCAAGGCTTTCAAAAGTTGAGGCTCCAGGCTTGCTCAGGTCATTCACAAAGAATTCTAGGAGAAACTGTGATGGATTTGTAGCACTGAAAAAAGGAAAAAAAAAAAGCATTCCTTCAATTCCCATAAATCTTCAGCAATCAATTGAAGCCAGGTTTGAAAAATTAGAGTACCAGAAAATCTATATGAATGAGAAGTGCAGTGGTGTGTCTATGATTCACGTAAAGATTTCGAAAATATTTGGTTATGTGTTGGGATGGTGATTTTTTGGTCCATTATTTGCTGTCAATTGCATATCAAATTTCCATCTTTATCTGGAGTGATGAGGACAAAAATAACTTCTCAAAGGCAGTTTCTGCCTAACTTTCCACCAGTATAAGTAGGGAATGTAATCTAATCAAACATCAGCACATGGACTGCTTTGCATTTTGATTTTCACCACCAAGTTTCCATAACCTTTTACCAAGAAGCAAATGTTAGCAAATTATTAATAACATAGTGTGGTCTGCAAAGCAATGCCTCATAATGCTACATGTATGCATACAAATATGTCTAACTCCTAAATGTGCATACTGTAAATTAGGGCATTTTGGCATGCAATAAATTTATTCTTTGACTTGATATCACAATATTTTGATGTGTATGTGTGTGTGCGCATGCACGCTCAGGCACACCAACACATATGAACCAATGAACCAAGGGTACAATCAAAGAGCAAATCAAACCCACAAATGACAGAAGACAATCATGTCATCACATGGGTCAGTTGAACCCACAAATGATAGTCCATGAGTCTGGATTTAATATAGTTCCATGACGTCCAGGAAGGCTTCTGTTTTCCTCAGGTGGTGGGCATCACCGTGGATGGAGATGGGGAGGATAGTTGACAGGGTGATTTTTTCTTTTTAGAGATGAATCTCAGTATGGCACTGTAGCAGTGGTGGTAGGATTATAGGTGTCTTATCCCACATAAAAATTTCATATAAGACCATATTTGAAATAGCCATATATTTAGCCAGTAAAACATATATGGGGTATATATGACCATATAGTGCAATTCATATATGAACATATATGGGGTTTGACACAAGTCACATAAAATCATATAAGAATAAAAATATATGACCCCACACATATATTAGTTCATACAAATGCACCATATACTGTCCATATATGCCACGTCATATCTATGTATGGTGAGATTACCTGAAACATGCCTGTATCCAAAAAGGGTCCATAATCCATCAAATACTGTATAATCGTTCATATGCGAGTCACCACACTTTACTTGCAATCAACTCATTTTTAATTGTTCATAGACCATAGCCAATTACTCCAAGAACTCATGTTTCATGGTGTTCAACATATTCACCCTTGTCTATGAAGGCAAAAGTTTCAATATTATAGACTTTAACCTTCACAAGTACTTTCATCAGTAATGCTATTTCATGACAAAATTTGGCTTACTCAAGTAGGAGTACCTTCATTTTGACTGACAACTCACAAGATAGATGGGAACAAAAACTGTATTTCTTTCTGAAATTATCCAATGAAGGCATGGCACAGCATGGCATGGCACGGCATGTGCCCCTCACCTTACAACAACGAAAAATGCATTAATATGAAGGAAAAGATGCATGAAATGCATGTTAATGTCACAGAGTTCCCATGGCCCCTCCCCCCCTCCCACACTTTTTTCATCTGCAAAACGCTTATGCTACCTAGGGAGGGTAGGGCCCAGTTTGAAATCCCAACTGAATTTTCTGGCTGGACAGAAGCTGTATATTCAGACCATTTCCAGCTAGTAAAAAGCTGAAAAATGTTAGATACAGGTTGTTTTACAGCTAGAAATTTACCATTAGAATTTTAAAAAGAGGACTCTCCAGTTGGAATACAGCTGAATTTACAGTTGAAATTCAGCTGCTTCTGTAAATGGACCTCCAGCAAGAATAGCCAACAAAAACATTCTCATTCCACCAGTGTATTGCAATTAGGAACAATCTGGATCTGACTTTACTTTCCAGCTGCTACTCAGTTGGAATGGGTCTGAATTTCCAACTGAGGTCCAGCTGGAAATTATAGCTGTTTCCAACTAGGATTTTAAGTGGGGGGGGTTTGAAATCAAACTTTTGGCAAATTACTTTAAAGGTTATACATAGCTAATATTTCATGTAAAATATAATGGGTGCATTAAAAATTAGTTGCAGAGGCATCTGAAGGTCAATTGNTACATAGCTAATATTTCATGTAAAATATAATGGGTGCATTAAAAATTAGTTGCAGAGGCATCTGAAGGTCAATTGCCCTCATGTGTAACAACCTCATGCAGTGGCGTATTTTACAGGGAGGAGGCAGGGGGGTGCGGCATCCCTGGGACAGGGCTTGGTGCCCCCACTCTGCTGTCCTATCCCCCCTGACTTTTAGGCCAAAATACACCACTGACCTCATGCTATGTTTTACTTACAACCATAAGACTTGTCTATGGATATTCATCATATATCAGACATAATGCCATTTTTCCATCACACTTAATATTGCAATGCAGGTAAAATATATTATACATCATACAATTGTTAATATATGAATACATGGTGGTATATGGCAAATATATGATCATACATGACCACATAGAATCATACACCTTGTCATGTATGGAATTTTCACATGGGATGGTTTCCATACCATGGTGGCAGTATGAATATGGGCAGTATTCCATGATTTTCATTTTGAGGTGATTATTTAAAAAAAAGTGTAGAAGGGGTCAATACAATTATCACAAGAACCAAATACTGCAGCATGATGAAAATAGCAATATACCACAACACCTAACTGTAAATAGTGTTTAAGGTCTGACATGATACTACTTGGTTAGTACTGTTGCAAAATTGTACATGAACAAGTGAATTTGAGATGAGCAGCCTTACCCCAATCGAACGCCCCCTGGGAAATCTGCCTGTACTCGAGCACCAAGAGGGATCACCCTCACTTCACTCACAAATACTGGGTTTGGAAACTGCACCAGATCGAGGTTGAGCTCCTGAAAAGTAAAGAAATACTGAAAGTTCCAATAATAGTTCTACAGTGGCAGAATTTCTAGTGGGAACACTCCAAGACTGATCTTGAATACTTGATGGCATTTTATTCCAACTAAAGTTGAATATTATTGTGGGTTGATGATACTGTAGATGCTCGCAAAGCTTTTAACTTTGCAAGGAGAAAAACCTGTGAATTCATAAGTTGAATACATAGTTTTGCCAAGCTTGGGTTGCATTTTATATAGGACACAATGTATCTTATCTTACACATGTAGATACACAGGTCTACATGAAGGATGCAACAAACTAAGTAAGACCAACATCAAAATGATTCTTCAATATCAGTTTATACCAATACCTACATGTTTTTGTTGGAAAAAAAGAAAGAAAAGATGAGGGCACCATATTTGCAATTAATATATTCTGGGCCAGGGGCTGATCAAATTTCAGATCATAGGTGGGCTTTATAGATGTAAATTGATCTCTGATTCTGAATACAGCCTCATCTGGATAGCTGAGAGGCTTGCAGCCAGGTGAAGTGAAACCAAAACATGAACAATATTAGTAGAGTTGTAGATCATGTATCAGGAACTACCTAATACCTAGTATCAAAACCAGTGCATCCCCAGACTAAATATCTATGAGTTGTTGCAGAAAGACCTAAACAAAGTTAGTCAATCAAAAACCCCAAACTGCAGACCTAGTTATATATTCCAGGATATGCCTTGTAAAGCCTAGTTGCTTGGTAAGGTTTCAAGAAAAAATTGCACAACTGTAAATTTGATTCAAGATTATCTTGGAGATAATCAATAACAACTACCCATGTAATCAGCAATAGGTTGTAATCAATAATAATTCTTGTTTGTACTTTTGATGCATTGACTTAGCTCCAAGCCTCACCATTTTGTTGCCATATAATAGTACTAAAACAGGAGCCCTACAATCCAGATACCACATGAGAACTTTCACTTGTTTGTCTTTGCATGATAGCCAACAGATGCCTCAAGTCCTGTCACTATAAACCATTGAATGAGACAAGTATGAAGACAATAAGAATATACACTCACCTCATTGTTGTCATGGGCAAATGTGTCGAAGAAAAGAAGAATGTCTTTTTCATGGGACAACATAGTTGCCTAATGGGATATAAACTTTCACAGAGTAGAAGTCACATGATGTAAATTCTGATGAAGACTGAGATAGCATATATGATAGTTTCCTCTCCCTTAGACTTTGCTCCACCAGGAAAAACCTGGAAATAAAACCACCCCATGCTAAATCCAGACACAATATATATATATGTAGGGTGGTTTAAAAAAAAATTAATTGAAATTAATTTTAAAATTGCATTGGATACACGATCGATATTTGACAGTGTAGTGATCGATATTTGACATTACAAGGTGTAGAAATGATTGCCAGATTTTTTTCAGCACCCCTGCTTAAGTCATGCAATCCCCATTTAGAGGGGAATTAAAGGTTCTTAGAGGTGGATCATTCCACCCCAAGTGAGGTGATTACCTGTGCTCGACCATCTTAGAATTCAATGAATTTTTCAACTTTAACTTTTTAAGGGACAGCTGATACTTGACAGAAGTTCATGAGTCTAAGAGGTTCTTTTCACTTCTGCAAGATGATGCTGTATCTTGATAGAGGGCGCTGTTGTTGACAGGATGACCGAGGGTCATTAAAAAAAGCTCCGCCATTTCCAAAGGGGAGAAAGTGCGATTTATTTATTTGAGTAAAAAATATTAGATTCATAAACTCTTGATATTGGACATATAGGAGGTGTTGAAAAGATTGCCTTGTTTTTTTCTATGAACAATTCTCTGAGCTATGTATTGTCCTGTTACACAGCTTATAGGTGAAGCATTACACTTTAAAAAAAAATCACCCTCTATCATCCGGTCAACAACAGCGCCCTCTATTGTGATACAGTGCCATCTTGCGGAAGTGAAAAAAAACCTCTTAGACTCATAAACTTCTCTGTCAAGTATCAGCTGTCCCTTGAAAAGTTAAAGTTGAAAAATTCATTGAATTCTGAGACGGCCGACACGGGTAATCACCTCACTTGGGGTGGAATGATCCACCTCTAAGCACCTCTAATCACCTTTAATTCACCTCTAAATGGGTATTGCACAACTTAAGCAGGGGTGATGCAAAAAATGCTGGCAATCATTTCCTTGTAACTGTCAAATATTGTGTATCAAATGCAATTTTTTTTTGCTGCCTTTATGAAACTGTTTCTCCCATAGAAAATGGTAGAGCGTTTTTTTTTAAACCACCCAATATATACAGTGGATTCCGCTTTATTGGGACACGCTGGTTCCAGGTCGTTTTGCCCCAATTAAGCAGCTACCCCAATAAAGCGAAGTTACCTTATAGTAAAGAAATATGAGAAACCCAGACAGGAATGCCCTTTATTTGTGAAAAAACAAGAGTTATGATTCAAGGAATTTGTCCATAGTTCCTTGTTTCATGTCTGAAAAAGCTTGTCTAAAGATTTCTTCAGCACAAGTGTCAAAAGAAGCATGTCCTCTATCGCCCAATCCTTGATTCAGGATAGTTAGTGATATCAAGAGGCGATTTCGCCCATTTTGATATCACGTGTTGAGGTCGAGCGTTCCTTAATTTTAGGGTAGGCCTAACCCTCTTAAAGCTATTAATTATCTTGAAAGCCTGGATGAGATCGCCCCTCCTTAACCTTCGTTCAAGCGAGTACAGTCCCAACACTTTTAAACGTTTCTCGTATGATAGTCCCCTGACCTCCTTGCTCATTAAAGTTGCCCTGAAGGATGTCCGCTGAGTGCCTGGCCTCAACATGAGTCACCTTTGGTAAAGTTTCAGGCTCCTTGTCTGCGTCATCCCTCAAATGAGGCCTTTTGGCAACAATTTTCTCGACTATATCGTCTTCAAAGTCATCACATTCGGCAAAGCATGGTGCGTGTTCGTCGATGTTGAGTTAGGCTTCTTTATTAATGACATCAAGAATGACTGAACCTTCCTCAAAGGTCGACACTGGCACCTCTGGTCCAGGATGATAGCCAGTCCTACAGAAGCAGTTTGCGATGGTCTCTGACTTGACAACCCACCAGCTCTTAGCCACAAAGCGAACGGCGTCGAGGAGCGAGACCTGAGAACTCACGTCAATGCCCACAGACGACTGGCTCATCAGGTTGTCTTCGATATCTGCAGGAGTTATCTGCACAACTTCCTTCCTGTAAAGAGTCTTCAGATTCTAGATGACACCCTGGTCCATCGGCAGGATGATCGACGTCACATTCAGTGGCAGGAGTTCGAGTCATATATTCTTCAACGTGCAATTTAACCTTGTCCAGGAACATGATCTTCTCACAGAGGAATAAATCCCTGCGCTTCGACATCTTGAGCACTGATGCGGACTCCAATCCCGGACAGATGGCTTAAATCCACCAAAAATGGAAAACCCAACCCAGGACTACTACCTAAAATTACCAGAAAAAATAACAAAAAATCCAACCCGAACTAATGTCTCAAATCCACAGAAGAAACGGGGAAACCCATCTCAGACCAGCAGCTGCCCCCGACCCCGACCTTGCCCCAATAATACGGATTTTCATCCCAAATATGCAGCGAAATTTTAATGCACTTGCATAGAAATGATTCTGTTCCTGACAAAATGTCCTGATAAACCAGCTGCCCCCATTAACTGATGGCCCAATTAAGTGGAATCCACTGTATGTATATGAGGGGGAGTCAATAAATAAGGTAAATTTAAGTATAGCTTCACAAAAGTTTATTCCAGAAACATGAACATACACTATTTTTCAATTTAATCTCCTCCTTCCTAAACACATTTATCCCAGTGACTGACAAGCTTCCTGATTCTATCAGAGATAAACGTTTTAGGTAAAGAACCTAGCCAATTAAGCACAGCATTTTGAAAGTCTATGTCATCCCTGAACTTACCCGTGTGTATCTTTCTGAATAGTTTCTGAATAGTTCAGAGCACTTGTATGCATTTTTGGATCATAAACAACTGTCCCCATATTGTGCACAATTCTACATAAATTTCTCTTGGTTTAACTCTTTATGACAGTAAAAATCAAATGACAATTTGCTGTTCAGCAGCGGTGCAAAAGGAAAGCCGTTTTAAACACTGATTAGTGACAACGTTGCCAACTTTATATCATGGAAACTATGAGTACATAATGGGTATATAATATCCATGAAAAATGTAAATTCACCTTAGTTATTGACTGAACCTCGTATATATGAACCTAAGGTTAAAGAAAGACATTGGCTAAATAGGCAATTGCCTGGCTGGGCAGTAAAATGCCCCCAACCAAGTTGCACAGACAGATAAAAATAAGTTATTTGGTGCTGAACCTACCCAAGGGCAATAGAAAATGCCTAACCTTTGGACCCAGAAGCATAGAACATAGAGACCCAAGTCCAACTATTGGAAATTGCTTGCAGCTATGGGGCAAAGCTCAAGAAAGATAAAGTGAAAGGTGCTTTAGAACAGGTTCCAGTGATTGGGCTCTTTCCTATACCTAGATACCACTTATTCAGTTTGTCATGGTTGGGTAGAGTGTTATTGGCCTAATGTGCCTCGAGGTAAAGGTCTGAAGGTAGCAGAAGCAATCTGGGCATCATTCCAATCTGTCAGTGCAGGACACAGTTAGCTGAATGCATGGTAGGGTCTTTCTCCTGGCTACACTTTTTGTTTGATAGGCTCATTTCAAGCCTAGCCTTTCCCCTCCTTTTTCTTTTTCCTTCATAGGCTTGAGTCATTCCAAGCCATGCTCTTGTTTCATTCCTTTCACAGGCTTGAGTCTACCATGCATTTCAGTCATGAGGCTGGTTGAGCTAATCGATAGTTTAATTGCAGCACTGGCAGATGGACTTAAGCTGGGATTGCTTCTGGGGCGTTAGGTGCTGCCTCAACTTCTTACATCTGCAGCTGTAACACCTGATGGCTGAAACTTTCTGGATAGGGTATGTTAGTCAGACTTGTGGCCTCAACCTCCTCTCTTTTGCCAACATTCCCATGTGTGGTTAGTGGCATAGGTAAGCGCATGGAAAGCTTCAGACAGGAACACAATGGATCGTAGTCTTATAATGGACATTTTTGTGCCTTTTTTTCATATTCTATGCATTTGCTAGCATTTACCATAAACCATTGAGTCCATGAATGATCAAATACATAAAGGATCAGCTTCTATTTTCATTATATTATGCTTAATATTAATTATATTTAAGCTTCATTTAATTTCAAATCACAAGATCTGAAAATATAAGAAGCATAAAACTGATATTAATTTTCTTGATGCCATTGGATGTAATCCCACTGCAAATTCTTCACTTTTCTATTTGATGCGATAGCATTTGGGATGTTATGCCCTAAACTTCAGCATAAGAGGAATGAAGGGAGCTTATCAGAGCAAAGCACATGTTCCTTTATTTTTATCTAAGCATTAATTTGTTAATTATGTAAGCACTACTTCTCATCTGTAAATTTGACAGACTTGCAATCTCCACTTTAAATAATATGCCTCAAAATTCTTCCACCTAATTTGTTTCCTTCAACACAATATGGTCCTTTTTGCAATTTCAAATCTTCCTGTATTAAAATATGCAGCATCTAGAAGCAGTGCATACTTTCTTGGAGTTTACTAGAAAAATGAAGTCAAATTCAGGGGGTCAAGCCAAGACTCCTTCCACACAATTTAGCTCATCAATCTGCTGAGAAAAATAATGTTGAAATTTTCCTATGTCCAAGATTCAAAGTTCTTCGTGCTAATGATATTGAGTAGAGTTTCACATATATTAAGTATTGTGTGAGTCTTGCATATGTGGCTGCACATATGGGCTAGTGATATTAGCATGCTCAAACTTTTCTCTCTGAGTTTTTTTTAAATCCAGCTAATCATCCTGACTGCATTCAATTACACTTGGAGAGTAAAGGTTCACCAGTGGGGTAATAACAATAAGGTCCTGCTCAAACATTGTAATAATCTAGTAATGCTTGAAGGCTAGTACACCCAATGAGTAATTCGTCATATTCAGTAATGAAGAGCACAGTGAATTCAGAAACTTAAAACTGAATAACTATTGACAATAAGAGAAATAAAATTATATATCTACATAAAGGTCTTTTTTCATTCAAAAACAAAGAAAAATATGTAAATGGCTGATGGTGATGCAGTAAATGATATACTAGCCAATACTTCATACTTCCCATCGAGCCGGTGATATATCCACTACTTGATCCTAGACGTTCTACACCTTACGGCACCGGCGTTCCATACTTTCGTTACCAGGGCTAGTAGGCCAACTCAGTAGCTCAGTCAGACGAGAATACTTTCCTTTTCCCTAATTACGAGAGACAGTACCAGCATATAAGTCATGCAGTAGGGCCACACCGCTACGTCGCATATTAACGGCATCGAACACATGATAGGCGGGTGGCTACCTGGTGAACTGTAAGCAGACATTGTTCACGCGTGCGGTGCGACATCTGTCGTCGGTGCGGCTGGAAGGAAGACGTTATTTTCATTCGATCTAATGTGCCGCAAAACCAAATCAAGGCAAGCAAAAATAGGCTCAACCATAAAATTGCAATTTCCAAAACATTTCACTTATCTTGAAATATATTTTCTTCCAAAATTCATAGTGTGATAGAGAAACTCTCGTAGATGTTGTCGAACGAACGAAGGCGGGCGTGTAACACTGATTCTCGTTCAAACCAGGCGCAACGCGGCATTTCTGAGCCTGTGTTGTGATCAGCTACGAGAAAAGGAGGGTGTTGGGGGATGCCTCTCAAAATTTGTGAGCTAAGCGTGGGTTCAGTTGAGTGGGTGCTACCTAGTGGATAGAGCCTACTGAGAACGGGCGAAATTAGTCTGTTGTATGAGTTGATTGGACTTGTGAATGATGTCGTCACCACTAAGTTAGCCGTCGGTGCCGTGGGCCCATGACATCGCCTACCAAACGATGAGGTCTGGGCAATTTAGCATCTTCCTTTCTCTAGAAATGCCTAAAGACCATTCGTGAGGATTCAGATGGGACGAAATATTGCATAAAAAAGGGAAAGGACAGCTAGGAAGGAAAATAGAACTGGAGTAGAAAGGATATTTTCATAAGAGCTAAGACAAGTTCGCCCCAGGATAATCCGGTTGGAAGTGATGGAACACATCGTAGAGTATGTATCGCAGAGAGATTTCATTTAGCCTTCGTTAAACTATTATGCTATGCCAGTGCTACATCAGAACATACCTCTCTGCATGGTGACATCAGTACAGTTTCAGAGGTCTAAGTTAGTTTGCAAACCCCCACTTATAACTAGGCCTACAGAAATGGAATGCCAATTTTAAAAAAATGAATTGAAATCATGCTTATAGACAAAACAGCACCAGAGAGCAGAGGCAGTGGAACTTGAGAATATCATCTGTATTTTTCTGATAATTAGAACTATTAGGAATTGAAAGACCAAAATGTGCCATGAACATATAACTGTGTGACGTCTAGGGGTGGACATTTCTATGTGAAAATCAACTCCCAATTTAAACTATGTTGCACAAAACTATAGACATAGCACCTGATGACTGAACATAGCATTTCCCACTGCATTACTTGTAAATGAACTTCATATTATTACATTGAAAACTAAGAATTATGCAGGCTTTGCAGATGTTTATATGAACATTTTTGCTAGTTTGAAAACTGTTGCCAACAGTTTGTTAGTTATTGCTTTTGTAGCTATATTTATTCCGTCATGTATATGTCTCTATTGCAGATCTAATAAATATTGAATTGGCCTCAGCCTGACTGAATTAAATCAGGACAAACAATCCTTGAATTTTGGCTGAGACCTGACTTTCAGTGTACATGATAGCCTGGGATGAGATAGTTGAGGCCTGAGCAGAGCTGCATTCAAGATGGATGGATTTTCAGACGAGAAAATATGTCGGCGATCATCAGTGAGTGAAGTTGCCAAATCATCTTCTCTTAGTAGCAGCACTAAAGCCCAGATGGATGATAGAATAAGGTGACCAGATATTATTCATTCCCAAAAACTGGGACTTCTTGGGATGCAAAGAGCCAATAGAATGAACTAAAATCCATTGACATTCTGGCAGAACACAAGGATGTATAGCAGTCAATAAATCTTAAGGAATGAATTTTCCTTCCATTATGGTGTCCTAGCTTTTCACATTGCAACGACTAACATTTGAGCATTTTCTTGAAAATTTATATTTTTTTCTGAAAAATATCTGGTCACTATGATAGACCAATCATAGGTTATGCCTAAGTTATTGCTAAGTCACATGTATAGATGGCTCACTTAAGTCCATTGAGGTGTGTCAACTGCATGACAGGTCTAAAATGTGTGGGTCATTTGGCACTTGAAAAGTAAGAGCACAAGATGTTAATTTTAGACATGGCTTGCAGAAAAACTCACACTAATATCAAATGAATGAGTTCAAAGCATGTCAACATATTGGTATATTACAATGCAGATAGGGACTGTTGAGACAACTAACCTGCAAATACCTACATGGAATAACTTCTGATGATGATAGGACTAGATCTTAATCAGAATTCTCTAGAGCTGGATTCTATATATAGTCATGAGATAGCATTTAGTTCTTAAGATTAAACTGTATCATACATTATAAGATTTCTATTGGCATAATGAAGCCAAAATCAGTCATTGTTACAGTCTTATTATATGCATTATTTTTATGCCAAGAAATGATGTACAGAAAATCCCTTTATAACAGCTATACCATAGACAGATAAAAAAAATTCTGTCTCTGGTTCCATTGTACCTTGAGGGAGTGATAAAAAAAAAATTTATTTCAGATGCTGATATATAGATTTTATCCCAAGAATTAAGTGTGCCTTTTTTAAGCTTTTCATGTACATTGATTTTTAAATTTGGTAGCATTCTTGTACTTACTGAAAGAAACAATTTCATCACCATGTTCTACCATTTTTAATAGATGATCTTCCCCATTTAGCCACCTAGGGTAGCGGTGCCAGTTTATAGGCAGCTGGCTATTTGTGGATTATTTCATGTTTCTCTGACATCCTAAAAAAAACTAATGCTGGAAATTCAAATCCTTGACTGCTTGATCTTATGTGCATGCCCATTAGAGAGTATCAGTCACAGGTGTGAAATTCTTATGTATTGGAGGCAGAAAACATGGAAATCAACTGGTGCCTCTACCCTATTCCAAACTGATTTGTCTCTCATAGCCATGCAATTAAACATTACGTAGGTGCCTAGGCCTGCATATTTGTTTCAAAACAAAATTATAATCCATTTGCAGTGTCATAGTAAATCAATATCATCATTATCTGAAGGGAATTGGCAGCAGTGTTGATATCTTGGAAATCATGGCCTCTCTTTCCTCCCTTTGTATTCCTTCATACAATACCTTTTGTATTGAAACTGGAACAAACATTTTGCTCCACAAAGAAGCAAGTTTCTCCTATGCCCCACTGCACTCCAAAAAATGAAGTTCCCTCATGGGATCTACCCTAAAATAGGGTTTCTCAAGAAACACTTCTTGTCTACATATTTTAGTTATATCTGCCTATTTTCACTGGTGCAAAAAAGTTTAAGAGAAATTGCTATTGCCAAATATTTTACCCCCAGAGGATGTATCCCAAAATTAGGATTTTTCCTGAAATTCTTAAGGGTGCTGTATCCTCCAAACACATGCTACACTTTCAACAAGTCATATCATTTCAAATCACAGCAGCATAATTTATAATTATAGAAGTTCATGAGCTATGTGGTACACATTATCTTTAAATAAATAAAGAACCTATAGGCTTTAAACTTGAACAGATTTAATAATGAAACAGTTGATTGGAACTTTTGCTAAAGAAAAATAAAGTTATGTCACACTTTGGCCACTATTTACTCTGATTTACATAGCATTATATTTACATATCAAGATGCTGTTGTGGTCGAAACATCATGATCCACAGGCTCCAGAAACTACATGTGCCAGTGTAGACATGCTGACAGGTTTTTTTCTATTATGACTGCCTGCATACTAAGAGGCCCAAAGTTCTTTAGGTCCTGAGACAGAGATGGAATGATTTGAGTCTCTCAAGCTGAAAGAATATTGATTCACTGATTGCCTTTCAGGGTCCTTGAAAAACCCATACTAATAAAACATGCAACATTTTCATTGTGATTTTCTCCTTACTTAGATCTTGAAGCTCCCAAAGACTCCGCCAAGGGAAGTATTAGGGGCTTTGGATTCATTTCAAGAGGAGACTGTGACTTTCAGAAGGAGCTACAGAAGAGTGAGCTTTGCAGAAACTCATGAAGTCAAGTGAGTAAAACATTGAACATTACCTTACTTCCATGCCTGGCAGATTGCCAAGTGTGTAGATATTTGAATCTTATAGATTTGGTTCTGTATATGTGTCCTAGTGCTGTCCATATTAGAAAGTTGTTCAGTATATAATATTATCTTAGAACAAGATGTCATAAAACAGACTATTTAGAGCTGCTATGCCCTGTGGGGAAATTTGGGGAAAGGAAAGAAAATCACTAACCTGCAAACCTTGTCCTATTATGCAATGCTATGTATAATTTCAATTTTATAGCTCAGAGGCTACAATGTATATGAAAGCCCAATGATTGACAAGTTTTGGCACTCTCAAGGATGAAATAAATTTAGTTTCAATGGTATGCAGGGGTCACTCTTCCATCCAGATTTGACATTGGAAGGATAGGATATTAATAAAAATAAATAAAAAGAAGAAGAATTCCATCACATGATGGAATTGATTAGAAGGGATTTGGAGTTGATTACTGATGAATAATTTGTAGATGTGAGGGAGTAGAGTATATGAAGTCTCATAGTGCATAGGGGAAGACTATCTGTTTACCTATATAGAATTACCTATGGATTTGAAAGCATAGCAAAATGGCATATTACTCAGTAAAAAATTTTCCAATTCTAATAATGCTTTCTGGGGCATAATCGAAATCAATTGTGTTTTCCCAAAATCCCTAAAACTTGCTGAAGTTTGAGAGGCTATCGGAAATACTTTCAGAACAATTTAGGATACTTTTTAAAATTCACTGGTGCACCTAGCCATAGAACTGTGCATTCGTGTGAATGGTAAACATTTCTATCCATATGGTGACTAGTTTTAGTTCTGATTATATGCTTCTTTTGTAATAAAAATTATGTTCATTAACATCTAGTGTTCGCATACTTCGTACTCATCTCAAAAACCTGTATGCTTTCGAATCTGTAGGGATCTGTTCTGGGACACCCCGCACCGGGAATGAGTACCTTCAGTCCCATGAACCTTTTTTTGCAGCTTCACAAAGGTTTTCCCAGCCTGCCTGTATCTGCCCTCAATTACCTGGGAATAGGCCTGCAAAGTAGCTTCTTGCATTTGGTCAGAGTGATCCAAACCACATTTGGATATGGCAAGCATTTTGCAATTTGTCTTCAGCAGGATTGATAACTGTCATGTTATCATACTCTTGTATGACTTACCTCATGAATAAGTCTTAAGAGTCTGTTTCACCCCTTCTAACCACCCCAAAAATAAAATATGGCTTTCTTAAAAGCAAAAAATTCATGGATTGAGGAGTGAAGAATATGAACTGCAACCATCAGATTTAGATGCTTTCTATCAGACTAGGATAATCTTTGCTAATTGTTGATATAAATGCTATAGTACTGAATAACACAATTTTAAGTTATAGGTGGCTTCCCCACAAAGCATGCAAATGTGGCAGCTGGTAAACTGGAGTTTCATGCTAAGGTGGTTGTAGTTACTCTCCTTCTACTCTATTTGTGCATGCTTCCTGAACTGGCTTACCTGTTTGAAGCCTTTTACTTAGGAGAACCCTGCTACAGGTCATTCTTCTTATGAATATCACTAGAACTAATGTCATTTAAAGAAAGCTCTTGACTGGAATTTTTTTTAAACCAGTGTTTGCAATGAACTCTTGCTCTTTATTTCAGGACATTCCAGCATGACACTTCCATCACTTCACCTTACCATCCTGACAGTGAGAATATTCCCCAGCCCTTGGAACATCGTGTTTCAAGGTTTGACTTCACATATCATTTTTTAAGTAAAAAGCCTGATGATGTGGAGTACACTTTCCAGAAGAAGCATTGCCAATATTTCACAAAGTGACATTGTACTGATCCTTATCAGCAAGTAAAAAGTTATGCATTTTTTCAACATATCTAGCCTAAACTTCAGCATATATTCAATAGTTTCTCAGGTGAAGTTCATGTTTCAATACTTAGACTTACTATATTCCCAAGGCCAAAATCACCAGAACAATTGTATATCTTCTTTAAAGTTATGCACTTATCACAATCGATTCCTACCTTCTTTTAACTTTCTTCTTTCATTCATTCTTTTAACTGATGGTGTTTTTAAAAGTTATTTTTTTACTCTTGCAGTACCACGAAGTGGATTGACTAGGAAAGGCAGAGCAACTTGGAATAGATTTTGGATTATAAGTTAATGCTGTTGTAGAGTAAAACCATCTAAGTTCAGACACCATAAAATCAATTGTTATAAAACCAAGCATTTACAAGGTCATCCTCAGATAGGGCTCTTCCTAGTAGTAAATGACTGTTTCTGAGGGATAGATCATGAATGATTGATTTTGTAACAGTTTATGTTAGTGTCTGAACTTGTGTACTTTCCAAACTTATATGATTTTACCTTAAGCGATGATATCATTCTTGTAGATTTGTTTCTTTACTTCCTCAAATTCTGATAAGCCACAAGCACTTGAATTTTCTCCTCGTGTCTGCATTCCTATTACTTGGCAGAGACGTAGATAATTTTGACAACAGACCAACGAATGCAATAACTTGATCTGCCTTTTTCTCAAGTGAGGGACTGGGAGTTCATTATCTGCAATGCAACTGAGAGCCTTTGACTGATGAATATTTCCTGGAATTCTAGGAATATGGATGGAGGGTCTCATGTGGAAGATTTACTTCACAAGCCAATTAGATGGTCCTCAACTGTTGCAGTTGATGAACATCATGAAGTGGATACATCAGATGGCTTGCACAATACAACTCGTCTGGACTGTGACAAGTATGTTCCTTGAGTCAGATATCCAGTTTTCATCATGGATAAGCCAAGTTTTTCATATACTAGAGCTTAGAGCAATGGTTGTCCAAGTGAGAGGGAATGGTGTTGGTTGCCGTGCTGGTTACCGTATCAGGCATTGGTGAATGTTGGTTATGCTATTGATTGGGTTGCAAATATACAAAGTCATCTAAGGTGTTGGAAGTGTTAACCACATAGCTACATTACCTGGTGAAGTGAAACCTCTTTGTTTCAAAGGAAAGAACAAGATTCTCCACATCACTGGAGCATTCCTTATACCTAGCAACCATGGGGTCACTAGGTACTATACACTCCAGGTGGCACGCAAATTAAAAGCACCTGGCTTTGTCGTGTGACAGATTGAGGTTTTTCGTGCAATCATCTTCAACTTTATGTTATTCCAGCATCCAGGTTCATCCATATTTTAACATTTTCTTTTGTGCAGAGGTATGTATGTTATGTTGATGGACCAACTGAGCTCTAGCGTCCATGCAACATGGGTTAGAAAGCTGGAAATGGTGTTTATAGCAAATGAGCAATAATAACATTTTCAGGCCTACTGCTTACAAATTTGAAGGAAAATATTTTTCTACTTATCCCATAATCTAAAAAAGATATTCTATGGTCTGAGTAAAACTTACCATATTTCTTTAGCTGAAAAATAAAAAATAATGCATTAAAGGGTTAAACCAGAGTTAGCAAAATTCATGTTCTTTTTTATTTAAATCAGATTTTTTCAACTTGATTTTCTTTTTTCAGCATTGTTTTGTTTAACAGCTCCTTACTTGGCATCTTCATTATCCATTGCTTAGGCGGATACTGGGACATGGTTGGCAATATTTACTAATGCCAGTCAAATGAAAACCCAAATGAATTTCTATTGGCTAGGCATGGAATGTTTATTAAAAATATTCTCTATGGCATTAAGATACTAGTCCCACTGCTCAACCACTTTTATATGCCATTGTGGTAAAATGACATGGGCATCTGGTGGAACCATTTTTTCACTGCATCTACCACTTCATGATATGAATGGTATTGCTAGCCCCTCAATGCCCTCTTCATAGGGCTGAATATGTGAAAATCTCACAGTGACAATTGTGGACTGTATGATGAAGGATCTCCCAACAAAGGTTTTGAATGGTGGTCACTTGCACAAGCAGCATAAGGTTGGGTTTTGTTGTGGAGAAGAATGATGCTCTTTGTCAATAGTCTAGGACATTTGCTCTTGATGGCATGACCAAGTTTATTGCATAAGTGTTGTAGTGTCACTCTGAGTTGACCATTTCCCCACAGGGCAAAAAATTGTTCAGGAGTTGCTCATGTTGGTCAAAGAGCACATTCACTTACCCTGCTGAAGCAGTTGCATGGAAATTTTTCTGTTGGGAAGAAGAGAATGCCTCCTGCATGCTGGCATGTTTTGGCTTGGGCAAAATGACACCAGGTTTCATCACATGCCACATTTCTGACCAAAAAACTGTCCCCTTCATCGAGGTAGCACTGCAGATGCATGAGACAAAGACCCATTTCGACATTCTTCTGGTCTTTGATCAGGCACTTGTGTATCCATTTTGCACGCAAAAAATGGTATTGGAGGCTGTCCTGGGCAATTGTGTATATGGACTTGTGGCTAATACCCACTTCTGTTGCTATGGCACCCAGAGACGTGCATCTCTTTGCTTTAATCACTTCATCCACTTTCTCGATGTTCAAGTTCATGATGATGACATTGACCTGTCTGGGTTGGGGTTTTTCCTCTAACATTTGGGTGCTTGCCACAAAACATTTTGCACCATTCACATCTTCTCTGGGACAAACAGGCCTCTTCATAAATAGCAACCATTGTGTGATGGATTTCACATGGTTTCACACCTGCACACCAAAAACTGACTCACAGCTTGGTCCTACGATGGACTGATGGAGGTACCTTTGTTTGCCAGGTCACAACACACACAATCTTCAACAAGCAGTTCAAAATATGGTATTAAATGTAAAACTCATGTTTATTAAGCTTTTCAGGCTTCCCCCCCCTGCCTCTCTCCATAACAAACACTGAGTTTATTAGCTTTCAGCAGACACTCGTGTTTATTAGGAGGATTGTAATTTTAACTTTTTGAGGATGTAAACCTTTTTTTTTTTCAACTTTGCTATCATATGATGTATGCTTTTATATGTTTTCCATTTTGCATCTAGGAGTGAACCAAGGGAGGAAAAGAATGCTACATTCTCAATCATGGATTTAGTGTCTTCAGGATGTGAGTTGCTTTTTCATGTGTTTTTTGCCTATCCAAGAACATGTGTTCCTGAGTTTTGTAGAAAAGCAAGTTTTAATTTGTATACTGGGTAACAAAAGAGATATATTAGATTCAGGATGCATTATATACCATTAATAGTCTCCAAATTCAGCCTATTAAACTTTCTAGTAACTCTATTGAGAGTTCTGCTTGCAAAACAGTAACCAGAGAAGCATGGACCTTTGTGGAATCCAGATTCCAATGTTACCTGTGTTTTTTTTATGATTTCTCAAATTCAGAGAAACTTGTACTCATACCATCTTGTAGAAAATTTGCAATATGGTAAAGTAAGAATTTTGCCCAGAAAAGGTAATGAAAACATGTGTTGAAGGTTCATGCTTTTTTTTTATTGTTGATAGGCCAATTTAAAATTGATGATGTGGTATGTAAATGGGTGAGAGTGCATGTTTGTATTGTTCCCTATTCTAATCAATGCAAATCATGTGGTGGCTGCTTGCCAATGACAACTATAGTCACTAAAAGGGAGACCAGAAAAGTGTTTCAACCTTCTCTATAGGAGAATCAAGACATTGGAAAGAAGCTTCTGGAAAGTTTTTCATTTGAAGGAAAACAGAACAGCAAACAGCAAAACTAGAAGCAGTATCAATGCAGTCATCATATAGCTTTATGATCTATGATATTAAGTTCTGCCTGAACATGGTGTCACTACTGCTGAGTCCAATGTGAGTACCACAACCTTAAGATCCATAACAGAGGATTCTCCATAGGACACTTCCAATGGGAGATACTGGAAGCAAGACTTGTTCCCAGTATATCCAATTGGAGGAAAGTGAAAAGGGTTTAGGGTTAAAGGGGGCAGATTTTCCAATTGGGATGTAATTATGTGTACCATGATAAGTGCACTGCAGACATACATGCAATGACTGTATTTACTGCCTGTTAAAATGCATAAACTCACTCACTATTTTGAAGGAGATCATGTACCCAAAGAACTTTCTGTGAACTTTTTGATAGACCCTCATGTGTCTCAATGTGAGGTTTCCTGCCTGCTGCCATGTTTATAATTAAATCAAGTTTATTATATTTCTCCAGGTCAGAATAAAAGTGAAGATATTGAGACTGGAGGTGATGCAGATATTTCAAGCTTGCCAACTGATGATAAGGAGAATCTTATTAACTCAGATCATCTATCTGTGGGCATGGAAATTTCTCACATGCCTTCTCCAAATACCACATATGGCCATGATGAGGAGCAAAGCTTAGGAAAATGCCTTGATGTTGGTCCAGCTGTGAATGCAGATGATATGGATATTTCAACTTTGCCTACTGATGATAAGCAGAATCTTACCAACCCAAATCATTTATCATTGGGCATGGAAATTTCTCAGATGCCTTCTCCAAATGTCACCAATGTTAATGATCAACAAAACCATAGAGATATCCTTGGTGCAAGGCCAACAGTGAATGTGGATGATATGGATGTCAGCTGTATAAGTGTTCATGTGGCTCCTGAAACTCATGGTGTGCATGCCATAGCCATGGATTCTAACAGAATTACTTCTAATGGAGAATCTCCAAGAAACAATGAAGACTTAGCAGTTGATGATGGCATGGACCTGACCAAAATTGAGATGCATAATGTCTTGGATGTGGTTGAATCCTGCCATAGAATATCAGAAGACCACAGCCAGACAACTCAACAAAATTTGGCTGCTTGTCCTGATTTCTCATTGGAAATGAGCATGAGCCCAGGACAGTTTACCCAGCATAAGTTGGGAAAAGGCCCAGTCAACATGGAAGTATCTGTACTTGAAGGGGAAGGGGAGAAATCTCCAACAGTCATAAAACAGACATCTGGAAATTATACTGAATTGAGAGGTAAAAATTTGAAAGCCCCAGTCAAGCCCTTCAAGGAGGTGTGTCAACATCAGTCACCTGTATTGGAAACTTCGTCACTTGAGAGTCACTTGGATCAGACTAAGGTGAAGCCACACAGCATAAATGTAGGACCAGTGTTGGTTGAATCCAGCCAAAAAATGTTAAAGGATTCCCCCAAGGTAACTCAAGGAAATTTGAGCAACAGCCCAGATTTCTCATTGGAAATGAGCATGAGCCCAGGGCAATGTACTCAACATAGCTTGGAAAGAAGCTCAGTCAGCATGGAACTTTCTTTAAATGAAGGACAGGAAAAAAAGTCTCCTACCCTCACAAAACAGACATCTTTCAATAATACTGGAATAGGGGGTCAACATTTGGAAGCTCCACTCAAGTTCTCGAAGGATATGCATGGACTGCAGTCACCTGAAGCACAATCTCCCTCACCAGTTGTTCACTTGAACTTGGAGAAGCCAGAGTCATGCTGTACCATTGAGGCAGAACCAGTATTGGTTGAATCCAGTATAAAAATATCAGATCACACCCAGACAAGTGAACCAAACTTGGAACCAAACTCCCCTGATCCCTCAGCAGAAATGAGCTTGAGCCCAGGACAGTGTTCACAGCATATCTTGGAAAAAAGTTCAGCTAGCATGGAACTATCTCTAAACGAAGGAGAGGAGGGAAAATCCCCTGGTGTCATAAAGCCAGCATCAGGAAACTATAATAGATTGAAAAACAGAAGTTTGGTGGTCCAAGTTGATTCCTTGAAGGACTTGCTTGAGCATGAGTCATCTGAAATTCATTCTTGTAAGCTTTCAAATAAATCCAAGCCAACTCAGGACAAGTCAAATTTGTATGTGGAAGAAGAGTATTTAACCAAAGAAAAGACAATTAATTTGGATGGTTCTTCAAAAGCTGAAAAAGGAGCAAACAGGAGCACACATGAGTGTGAAAAGTTGGAAGAAACTGGCTGTAGTATCAAGGCATCATTCATGGATGAATATGAAGACATATTGCCACTTGATAAACTTGGTCCCTCATCAAATAAGTATGATTGGCTCCAGGAGAGTGATGAAGAAGATGACATAATGAAGTGTAGAATGAAACGAACTTCCCCATGCATAGAAAATGACATCCCCCAGAAGAAGAGACGAGAAGATACAGCATCTTGGTGTGAAGTGGAAACAGTTTTCCTGAATAGCAGGGAAAGTTGTCCATCAAAGAGCATGCCACTTGAGTCCCATCTTGATGAGTCTTTGCAAATTTCTGATCTGTTGAGAAAAGGACAGAGGTGCAAAGACATTGCTGCTGATCTTTCAGATGTTACAGCTTGTGGAACTGATATCTTTCAACCCTCAGTGTCTCATTTAACATCTGATGAAGACTCAGGTAAGTTGCCTTTTCCATTTTTTTCTAAAGCTGGCTCTCTGTTTCATCATTTTTCAGTATGTATAAATATTGTAGCTCTGAAGCATTTTCATAGATCACATGTAGTGACATTTTGCCTGTTTTGAAAGTGTGAGGTACATTTTGTTGTTCATTTTACAATTATATTTCAAATGAATGTTCCCTAGTTGTCTTTATTTAAAGGTGTTCTAATATAATGTTCATTAAAAAAATATTGTTTTAGGAAATGCTCATATCAGTACTGTTAGCTATTTTTGAAAACCCCAATGCAGGATATATTTTCCTCCATGGCTGCCGGTCTAGCTTTTAATAATTGAATTAATAACTGATCATGAGTACTATCCAAAAGAACTGGGCAGAGAGTGTTAGGTACCCATCCAAAAATGACTTACTTGAATTTTGTAGACCTGCTCCCTCTCCTTTACACATTGACAAAAAATGCACAATCAAGGAGTTCAGTGATTTTGCTGAAATTTGGTACATAAGCTCATACTAGTGCCCCATGTGATTTTTCAGAATGTCAAGAGTGTGGGATGAATATTTACAGAGAAAACTTGCTACACACTCCCAATACAACAGCAGCTATGGTGTCATACTAATCCTCCAAATTGGTAGATTAGAAGGATTTTAAGTCATAAAGCATGGCAGGAGAACTTATGAAGACGTGGAAAAGTCTAGCAGAGTTTCAACCTCATGGGTTGAGGCTATCCAAACATAACTTGGCAAATGCTTAAGGAATAGGAGAAGAGGACAGTGCCATTGAAGGAGCCAGTTTCCTCTTCTTATCCCCTTAACCCACTTTATTATTGGGTCTTTCTTGAGAGTCTAATTGTGAGATGGTGCCAAGATTACATCTCTGAAGACAATCTCAACATGTTGTTAGAATGTTTGATTTAGGCTAATTGAGATACTTAGCATGCATGGATGTCTCATCAAGAGCTTGGGGACAAATCATCCAGTTGAAATGTCCTTGGAGTGTGTCTGGGCTGTGTGGGTAATCACCCAGTCACCATATATTCATATTCTGTCTCATCACAAAAGCCAGTTTTCCATCATGAAGTGTATCATTGGTATTTTTCTTCAATTATCTTCATTTTCCTTCATCGATGTTTGCAAGTATGCAATCTCTCTTTGAGTCATTGCACAAACTTCATTTTCAAACCAGACCATATGCATGTATTTCCATGTGAACTGGGGAAAATGTCAGCAAGACCTGGGTTTAAAACCAGTTGACAAATGGAACACCAATAAATGCAAAATCTCATATGGGAACTTCTGGATATCTTCCATGTGTTCCCTGCAAATGAAGGGAATTAATGCTGCTAGAGAGGAGAGACAAGCTACTTAACCCTTTGAGGTCCATGCCCAAGTTTTCTCATGTTGGCCTCATGATGAGGGATGGAAAAAACTTGGAGGACAGTGCTGACTTATCCAAAGTGCTCAGACCCCAAAGGGAGGGCACAGAGTTTTTCACTAATAGAATTTGAACTGTATTTGCTGGAGTACATGTAATGGGAAAAGGGATCTTGTCCAGGCATTTAAGAAGATAAAGCGGGGCATAATAATCTCATTAGTATTAACAAAATGAGTTTAAACCAGATCAGCTTACATAAACCTCAAGTTATACTCAATATGCAGAATAACTTTTTATTTTTTCATGTAGTGAATTCATGGAAGGCATTTGATGAAAATGTAGTGATTGCCCTTCTACGGGTATCTTTAACCCTTTCAGAGGTCCATTCCAATGGATATTGCATTTTCATTGTTTATATGGTAATTTATTTGGATTCTTGTGACTTTGCACCCCATATCACACTACAATGAACTCATGCACTCGTGCATGGCTCAATTCCGTCGGAGGCAATATATCATCCTTCAGTTTTATATTCTTCAGTTATGTAATTACATGTATACTATATAATATATTGTACGGGATGGTAAATATATACTCAAAATATAAAAACAATATATATATTTAAAAATTTTAAGTAGAATAAGAAAAGAGCTCAAAAATTCAAAAAAGTATATTATTCCAATGGTGGCCTTAATTCAGGTCTGAAAAGGTTAAGTAGGGGTTAAATGCCTTCATGTATAAAGGAAAGGGAAGAATACAGCTGTATGTAGCCAGCTCCAGATTAAGATGAAACCAGAAAAATTTATCTTTGGAGGGGTAGGGCCTTATCACATGGGGAGAAGTAGGCATAGCCCTATGACTCACAAAAAGTAAACGCTTGTGGTTTTTTGTGGAGAGAGTTTGTCAATCTATTGCCCTGTTGCATCCATCTACATTGTTCCACTCATCTAAGAAAGCATGCCTTCTCCCATGGGAGCTATTAACAGGAGTAGCAGTCCTTGTATCATCACTTAATGGATACCCTGCACTCTGTCAAGTAAAAATATTACTTAAAGTTATTCCAAGTCATATTCCATGCTAGTGATGATATTGCATTTGCACTACCAATATTAATTGTAAGATCCTTAAATATTGCATTTCTGATGGCTGGAATTTTTCTTTTAGAACAATCAAAGGAAGAGCAGGGTGACAATACACAAGAAGAGTCATATGATGGTCACTCAGCTGATGATGGGAGCCATGCATCTGATTACTTGACAGAGGAATCAAGATCTGTGACAGTATTGCTAGGAGAAAAAAGCCGTACATCTTCCATTTCTACTAAAGATGATCTGATGTACAGAAAGAATGTACATTCAAATGAAAGCAGACTTGAAGTGGAGCATGCAACAAAGTCCTCCATAAATATGAAGCTTATTGCTGGAGAGGATGTTGAGAGTGGTTCTTCAAGTCAGGCTAGCAAAGAAGAAATAGCTGACAGTTTTATGGAAAGCCAGTTAGATTCCCAGGAGTCTAATTCTGCAGTAAATGGAGAGTCCTCTCCTAACCCCCCAGTGTCTACAGCAGAGGTGCAAAGGGCAGAAAGGCATTCTGAAACATTGATAATGTTGGGTGAATCATTTGAGGTAGAGAAATGCCTCCTTCCACCTCCCAGTGAGGGAACAGAACAGCAACAAGAAGCAAAGAGCATATTTGAGACTCTCCCAAAATGTTCACAAAAAGGAGTGGGGTGAGTGTTATCACAAATTTAATTACCCCTTCACATGGCCTAATGGTGTTGAATGCACTTGTTAAATGAAAATATACGAGGGGCGATAAATTTCTGGTGCTGAATTTTTTATGATGCTGTGGTGACTCTTTCAGACTACTGATGGTTATATTCTTCAAACTAATCCTCTTTTGCATCTACAGAAATTTTCAGGTGTTTCTGAAGCTGCTGGAAACATTGCTGACACTTATCTTTTGGAATCACCAGCAGTGCTCACTTTGTGTTTACAATTTTGCTTTGAATGCTTTATATCTCCTATCTCCTTCAGCTTAGAGAGGAAGAAGAAATTACTAGGAGCTAAGTCTGGTGCATTAGATGCCTTATGATGCATGGGGATTGGTAGGTAGGACAAACGTAGGGTAGAAACCGCCGAAACTGAAAAAGGAAGGAAATTTCAGGACATTTAAAGCAGTGTTATGAATGCACCACAGATGCTGCTGATGATTCCAAAAGGCAAGTGTGAACAATGATTCTAGCAGATGAAGAAACTTCAAAAATTTTGTGTAGATGCTGAAGAGGACTACTTTGATGGATGTACCCATCAGTAGTCAGAAAGAGGCACCACAGCATCAAGAAAAATTAATTCAATCCCGGAAATTTTTATCACCCCTCATATCTTTGAGAACAAGTTGGTGATATTGGTGCACAATTCATTCATGTGAGATGACAAGTTTATATTGATAAGTATTCCTCTGGGTAAGAGTGATGATCAGAATGTTACACATTTGGAAAGTTACAGTACTGTTGATTAAAAAAAACTTTCCTGTGTTTGTTCTGTGTCTGGTTGTTTGCTCTTTGATTTTAGTGATGTTGGGTTGCAAAATGTAGTAACTGTGTTGTTTTGCTGTTGCTGTGATACTGTTTCTGCCATGTTGCATAGGCGCAGGTGAACATATCATCTTGCTTCGTGCACTTGCATGGCAAAGTCAGCATTGCAACTGCAACAACACAATGCATGGCTACACCTCCAAACCCCAAAGTCTACTACGCACTACCAAAGTCAAAGAACACACAATCAGCAAAAACGAACACTCTTGGAAGCTTGCATAGACCGCACTGTAATTTTCTGTCAGAGAGATGTTATTTTCTGACCATCACTCTAAGATGAATTGGTACATTCTTGTGGGTTTTTTTTCATTGATAAATTACTGTTAGTTATTTGATGAAGACAGACTTCTTATTTTAACATTTCAGTAATGCTTTTCTCTATGTTTATGAAAGCAAAGTGTTTGAAGTTAAGCTGGATATTGCAGTAGTTATGTTATAGTGCACCTAGAAGCTATAGTGATGACTAAATTGTTAACAATCTGTGAAGTATTATTTTCTTTACAAGGGTAAAAGAATTGAAAACAGTCCTCCATATGTATCCTGAATCATTATATTTTACGGAAGTTATTCTCAGGGTCCCTCTCACTGTCCTGCTCATCTCCCTTCTGTTTAGATTTCATTAAAGAAAACCATCTTTAATATGAGAGAAGTAAGTAACAAAAATTATGAAATTCCATAGCTGAAATCAAACCACTGTACAGTGTAATACACCATTAGGCCTCTGTAGTTTGAACCAACTGCTACAAAACAAGAAAGGAACAGTCCTAAATTATGATCTAAGCATGGAAATGTCATACATTTTGGGCTTATTTAACATAAAAGTACTTTTAAAATGTTATCCTCAAGTAAAATTAAATATTTATTTTAATTATTTAAAGAAATTAAGTAAATTAATAAAATCATGCTATTTAATTAGTTCAGCTAGTACTCATATCCCTATTTTACATAGAATGTTTCCCAGCATTTCTGTACTACTTTCCATTATCTAGCTTGCAAAAACACACACAGTTGAACTTGGTTATAACGAAACCTTGGTTATAACGACGAAAGTGCCAGGTCCTGGCGTAGAGCCCATAAGGCACGTTACATTTTACCTCGGTTATAACGAAGTTCATTGAAGGTCCCACAGACAAAATTGACAATGTTCATGTCCCTAATCCATCATTCTTAACTTAAATTTCTGTCATCAGAAAAATTAGTGTTGGCAAGCCATAAGTTTATATTTCCTGGATTTGGCATTCCTTGAGAGTCATGTGGGTATGGCTGGAGCAATGTTAGGGAGGGATAATCCCCAGTAACTAAGATCTTCAGTCACCATTTGCATTTCTCGTTGACAACATGGCCAATGGAAAAAGAAAGAGGCAAGCCTTCATGATTGAAAGGAAAGTGTGCTTGTTTGGTTTAATAGAAAGGGCTCGAAGTGAAGCTAACGTCACTCACGAACATGGACATCTGTTCATCTATTTTCACAATTTGGGAAAATCGTGACAGCTTTGCCCGTTCTTACGAGAACATGTCACAAAACAAGAAACTTCCTAGGTCTGTTGAGATGACATCGACAAAGCCTTACTAAAGTATAAAGTAGTTCAAGGTCCAAAGAAGTGTGAACATCACGATAAGTGGATCAATCTTGAAACTGAAGCTAGTGCAGTATGACCAATGTAAACTGGAGTTATAACGTTATATGGCATCAATTTTGAAAACAGGAAAATGCCAATGTGGCAATGCCAGGAGTGCCAATAAAGGCAACCTCGGTTATGACAATGGTTTTTACCTGTTCCCTTTGATGATGTTATAGCTGAGTTCGACTGTACAAATTTACTAGGAAAGAAATGTCTTAGCTGAAATAAATATAAATGATGACACCAATTTTGAAGGACCAGAGGAAAATACAGCAGCTTTATAATGCTATGGACTGCTGTCAACTTGACATGTCATGAACTACTCAACAGGGACTCAGAATCCCACCATGGCTTCAAGGTCATGCATTCCTTTGTTGCTCTATAACATACAGGGTGAATTTTAATTATCTCCCAAGGTTTGAGTGTTTGCTTAAAAGACACTGTCCAAAAAGAATCTAAGTTTTCAACACCAACAAGTAGCTAAATGAGCTACTCATACAGAAAATCTCAGCTTCTACAACTCATTCTGAGCACCATTGAGCAACAAGCATTTGTGCAATCTGGAAGGGATCAAGCGACAGACTTTCTGACACAACTCCTGATCAATTGCTGTGACTGCAGCCTAGATGGTGGCTTTCAGCTGCCCAACTGTCCTGGGCTTGGAGGAATACACCTGATCTTTGAGAACACCCCAGAGGAAAAGTCCAGGGGTATCAAGTCTGGTGACCTCGGTGGCCACTCCATTGGTCCTCAGCAGCCAATCCAGCAACTACTGCTCAGTAGTCAATTGGGTGCTCATCTGGAAAAGAACAGGAAATCTAAGTTAATGTCTAATCTGTAAAACTGCCCATGCAAATATAATTAGGACTGCTGTATATAATAGCATTATTGAATCAAATGCTGGGAGATAATTAAAATTCACCCTGTATGTGAAGAAAATGCAAGACTCCTGAGTCCCACCAGAACTGACTCTGGCTTCTCCAGATGGCTGGCTTGAATGACCTTTTGCAGGATGGGGTTTTATGTGTCTTTTTGTGCCAACTTCCAGTTTATATGTTCCTGGCATATTTATCCTGATTCACCCAGCCAATATATGTAAGGTGGACGGAAAGTCTCAAGAGACTAGGAAAAATGTTTAGCAAAAAGGAGCAGCTGCACCAAAAAAGTTTATTGAAGTGTCTTCTGGACTTCTCCCTGTTGCCTGGAAATAAATAGTAATCACCAAAGTTGCTTAGTGTATGGTGTACTAAAAGTTTAGAGTGTTTAATCAGTTTGACTTGTAAAAAAATGAAATTTACCATTTATAATTTTTATTAGGTACAGTTTTCATACCTCTTTTGTCCCCCTTCACCCCATTTTACAGTACCTTATTTTTGTTCTTGCAATCAAAGTTTGGTAGTACAAACTAGAGAATGACTCATTGCAAGATCTCCAATTAGTACATCTCATCTTGGATGTCTCTTAATGGACAAAACTGCTGTTCCCTTTCCTTCCTCATAGGTTCTGGTATTTCAAGAAGCAAGATGATGAAGAGGCAACTTTCATTCTTTGTGACTTAACTATTCAAGCTTCAGTACTGTTAGGGGAGAAACTTCCAGTTGAAGATGGCATTCAGCATTGGGCAGTGAAAGATATAAGATTCACTTATATAGGTGAGAATAAATCATTCTCTTTTATGTAATTTATTTATGATTTAGGAGTAGATTTCATAACTGTAGCTTGTATATGCTTACTTCCTTTCTTGGCATCATATTTTTCATGGCTTGTAATGGAAAAAAATGCCTATATCTGCAGGTTCCTTGGTAACTAGTGGCCAGCGTCTTCATCAGCTGGTATGCCTGGAAACAGCACCTACCAAACATTCCGCAAACTGGGTTGAACAGAATGTTCCTACAACTCATAAGATCACACATTTCATGAGTCATCTGGAAGAATATACCCAGATTTGTTGTGATCTCATCAAACAAATTGTGTGGGTCCATCACCGACATGGCATGACCAGATTCAATGGATCTGATGGGTATGGATCAAATATGTATTTTGAGCCAGTAATACAGTATTGTTGAAGCCCTTGCAATTCTACCCCTTTAGACTGTCATATGCTTACTCAAGTGACATAACTGAAGGAAAGATTGAACATGACCAAGTACTTGGAGAAGGTATGAGAGGATGAGGTTAAGCAGATTAATATGAATGCAAAAAAGTATATCTTAGAATTGCTTATGAAAGAGGAGCAAGCAAACATCTTATTCAAATTACTATTTCAAGACCTTATTTTTTTTCTTTTTCATTTGCAGACTTAGGTGATCTTTTAGGTAGTTGGAAATGGTATGAAAATCTTAAGAATATCCATGTGAATGACATATCTTCCCTAACTGTCACATTGCCTATGAAAAGCTAGCCATGCACATGAAAGAAACAGGTTTCTAGTTGCAATTTTGGTTCAACACTAATGGAAGAAAACCCAACATTTTCATGTCAACATTGCTGGAACATCATGCCATACCAATCTGCATCACTTGAAACTGTAAGCTGCATTTACTGTATTGACTTGGTCATGTAGAATGACATTGAATTAATTTTACTAAAACTAATATTGCTCTGGAAATCTTGACTCTGTGCATGTCATTGATGATGTACCATGGCAGACATGGTGAATATGCAGTTTCAGTGTGTGTCATCTTGTGATCCTGTTGAGTTTACAGTATCATTTAGGGCCTTAGTCAAGTTTCAATAGGAACAAGTAAGTCTTCTCTGCAAAGACACTAAGGCTCATAAAAGAAAGTAAATACCCTAGTTTCCAGGTAGTCTGTACTGGCTCTCTCCTAATAAACACTTGATTCTGTTTACATAACATTCAAATGCATGTTCAGTGTAATTTGAACTGGGAGAATTACTTCAGCAGAAACAATGCTAGTACAGGGTGTCCATAAAAAAAAGTATACTTTTGAAGTTCAATATCTCCAGAACTCCGGACAGTGAAATTTTTGGGGGATACTCGGGGTCATGGGATTTTATTTGAGACTGCTTCATGAAAATTTTTTACATTTTATTTTTTTCCCATATTTGCACACTTGGGAGTATTGAACCACTATTGAAAGTATGCAATAATTTTCAGTCATAGATAGAAAACTCATGACTTTGACTAAGAAGCAGAGAGGCAAACTAATAAAGCTTTTCTACACCAACCAGTGGCATAATGAGGGGGGGCTTCAGCCCCCCCAACTCTGGTTTAAATGCATCCCCCCCCCACTGAGCGAGGAGAAGTAAACCCCCTCCACTGTTCTGCTTAGCCCCCCCCATCAGCGAAACCCTGGCTACGTCACTGACACCGACAAATGTAATGCTGTTGTTGCCTTACTAAATACTGCACAGCACACAACCTGCATTTGCTATGCATTATTTTTTTTAAAGGTGGTCTATATAGCAGGACCATCATATGCACTCTCATTTCTGACAATTGTGCGAGTTTATCATTTGGAAGCTCTATAACAGCTTCCAAATGATAAACTCGCACAAGAAGCATTGAATTGACTGCATGATTGTGGCAAATTTGCATTCATCTCCAGAGATCATCTTCATCCCTCTTCTCTACCACATTTTTCCTCTCCACTGTGCCTCTTATCCTCATGCAAGCTATTCAGGAAGCAACTGAACATTAATGTCAAGGACATGACATGCTCATGTGATAGTACATGGTTGCACTGAAATAGAACAATTCCTTTGGATCTATGTCTTCTATGCAGGTATATCACTGAACATGAGTCATTCTGGTTAAACCTGGAGCTTCAAGTCAACTTCCACCTGCATTTTCCTTTCCCAAGTAAAGGCTGCACACCAGAAGTTGCAGTCATCAAAGGACCCATCACGTGAGTCATTCTATATCAATATGATCCCTAACTTGTTGATTATCAGACAAAAGAGATAATATAAAATTCTGATGTTTTTCTAGATAGAATTTGTCTTTTCTCAGACTGAAGAATGATAATTGACTAATATTCATCTTTCCCCAAGAGAGCTGGATCTCCCAGCTTCTTTTCTTCCCTTTTAATTAAGCTGGATTTCATATTTCCTAAAATCATGAAGAAAATAGGTTTTTCCTTTCATTTTAGGCATGGAATTCAGAGAAGAGTGCAAAGAGTGAGCACTTTTTTTCAGACCTATACCTTATAATTTGATTTTGTACATTTTACCTAAAACTGAATGGAGTGGTCTTCATTTGAAAAATCATATTTGGAGATTGGTGGTTGCAAAAGAACTGATGGTATGTCATTCATATATATATATATACTAACTCTGTCTATCATTCCTGATTTAGGGCTGCAGAGATTGAGCAAGTGATTGCTGATGTTCCTAAAGAGGGCTTCTACATGCTCGAAGTTGATAGAGCCATCTACAAGTACATGAGACAAAAGGTGGATGACAAGATTGAAGCAATCAGGACCGGAGCCTTGAAGATGGAAGATGCATTTTCCACATCTCTTTGTTGAATTTTCCTCTAATTTGCTCACACCTGCCTGTTTTTATATCATGATTTGAGCTCCATTTCAGGTTTCAAAGTACTCTACAAAGCCAGCATTCTTATTTTGCAGAAAATCTTCATTCACAGTAAGACCTTTATATTTGGATCTGCCTCAATATTATGAAAATTTTATGTCCTGCATCCGTGACCTGTTCAAAAGTGTATTAAATAAATCACTCCTTGGTGATGAATGGTTTCTGTTCCTGTTCACTATCAGGGCTAACAAGGATCAGGAGACCCCTAAAAAAAAAAAAGGGCTTCCAGTATGGTTTAGTCCACATTTACCTCTATGTTGAAAAGATGGTTAAAATACTTGATACCAGTTCAGTTATACTGGGTGGTGCAAAAAAAAATTCCTGTTTGACATTTTATGTGAACCTGCTCTGGAGATTCTAGACTTGTAATTGCCATAAGTCACTGAGAAAGTGTTCTAAAATTAGTTTCCTGAAAGCTTAAAATCCAACTTTTCCATATATCAGGCTGCAGTGGCATCAAAAGCACTTTACAGATGTCCCTTGTTTGGCACCAAAGTGCCCATTATCTTGTTTTTTTTTCTTTTTTTAAATGCATCCTTATTGAAATGTCACTGTAGTAAGGATGCATTTTTAACCCTTTGACTAGTATGCCTGTATATATACAGAGTGACTTCCTCCTGCCCTCCATGTATTCACTATGAGTGATCTCCTAGTTGTTAAAAAAAAAACAACTCCTCAAATGGTTAAAGGGGTTGGAAAGAGAAGAGACCACATAAAACTCAGTCCATGACTTCATGGTCTGTGTTTTGAACTACTCTGTTTTCTTCACTCTTTCTGTTTTTTGGATCACTTAGTACTAATTTTTTTAGCTGCTTCATTTAAAACATGAGTACAGCCAATCTGTCAATTATCATCCCTTCTTCCTGTTAATTAGAGACCTTTACCCAAATCAGACTTAGGCAGCTTTCTATAAAACGGCAGTTCTCAGACTATTAGTAACAGTACACCTTTTGAGCAGCAAGATGTTGGTGAGATCCCTGTATGTCCTGAAACTCCATGAACAATTATACCAGGTGGCCCAAAAAAAAAACGTTCCGGACTTTACACGCCTGCAGACGGTGTACCATATGAGTTATCTACAGGAAATTTACAGGCTTTTACATGCAATGTTTGCAGGTAATGTAACAAAAATTTCATCGAAATCGGTTGTAAACTACATGAGTGACAATTTTTCTCCAGCGCGATGTCAAAAGAGCGAATATGCAAAGGAACTCGCCTTAATGAAAGAACTGCTTGATTGGTCTCCATGGATGTGTCCGACGATCGCCGGCAAACGCACTGACACTTGCTCATTTGACGACTTGTACGGAAAGAGCTCTTACTCATATTCAGAGCAGGGAATTTGATTGAAAATTTCCTGAAACCACCTTGATATATTGGGTATGACAATGAAAATTTCAAGACGATGCTTAGCATGGTGTCCCGTCTGCAGACGCACGAATTTTGGACTTTTTTGGGGCCACTCGGTATATATTTAAACTTCGATTTTTTGTTCATATACCTGCACTAAATATACCTTCGTCTTCCTCTGGCTCCACCGAAAACTGAAAACATCTATTTTTAAAGCAAACCCATGCAGGTCATTGTCAATGCTGCAAGAGGACCTGAACTTCTTGCTCCTTGGAGTAAAGCGACCCCGAGTTCCATTCCTCCTCACGGGCGTTCCCAGGTTCCCAGCTCCCTTCGGATAAGTATTCCTGTGCGCTTGTTCCCAAGTGAGAGATATTTTTTTGTTACACGCTGCGGGATTAGTTCCTCCCGTTCCTACCCAGTTTAAAATCCCGACTGGAATTTTCCAGCTGGATTGAATCTGGTTTTGTTAGCTGGTTCCAGCTGGACTCCAACTGTAAATTCGGACCGATTCCAGCTGGAAGGTAGAGCAAAAATCCGGCTGGATCCAGGTTGGTTCCCAACTGGAATTTTCCAGATGGACTGAAGCTGGTTGTCCGTCGTTTCCGCCTGGATTCTAGATGGTTCCCAGCTGGATTGAAGCTAGTTGTGCTAGTCGTTTCCGGCTGGATTCTAGATGGTTCCCAGCTGGATTAAAGCTGGTTGTGCTTGTCGTTTCCAGCTGGATCCCAACTGTATATTCAGACTGATTCCGACTGAGAAGCAGATGAAAATTCAAACCTTTAGCTTCATAAGGAACATCAAGAGTGTATCAGCTGGTTCCTAGCCGATGGGTTTAATTTGAAAGCAGGCGTAATTAAACTGAAAATTTGTCAGACATTGAAGCCATAACTACGGTTTAAAAGTCTATGCACTTTCACGGACCATGTCAATCTGGAAATTGTTTCTGCTTCCCAGGACTGTGTACTTACAGTAAATTAGTTGCACATGGATGCAATAATTTCGTGGAATCGCTTGAAAATTTTGAATTTTGTGGATTGGTGATATGCCAATCAAGCAATGAAACTTGAGATTATAAGCAGTGGCAACTCGTTCGCTCGTTCAAACCGTAGCTCCTATTACTAATCATACATGCGCAATTAGGGCCTCTGCTATTGCTTGCCAAAGCCCTGACATCGAGCTCTTAGGGCAGTGGTTCCAAAACTTTTTGAAGCGAGAGCCGCATGGACACTTTGGTCCACTTTGAGTGGGCCGCACTAGTTACGTTAGTCAAACTGGAGTGGGCCGCATTGAAAAAGATCCAACATTTCTGCATGGTTAGCCCTTTATCTGGCCATCGATCTCGTTGTCAAGCTACTTTAAACCGGGAAGTCCCATTTAAAAAAATGAGCAGCAATCGAAAACTGTATATTCCTACCCATCCACACACATATTTCCATCTCTATTAATAACGAAAACTACTACTACTAGAAGTCAGGGCTCATGTAAACGCATCGTTTCTAGGTGCTGCTTTTTTACAAGTTGTATTTTCGATAAATAACCTCTTTCTTTTGCCTTAACTTCATTCACTTGCGAGGAAGGACATATTTTCCCTGCAGTATATGGAGGTTCCGAATGTTAGGCATTTCGTAGGTGCACACCAAAATACATAAGCAGCTAAATGTAAACAGGTATTATATGTTCCTAAGCATCTAAGCAACGACTAAATTTGTCAGTTTTCAGCCAAGGATTCAAAATCCGGAAACGAAAAAAATTGTTAATCTCTATTATTCATCAGTGCCGATAAAACGGTTAAGCGTGAAATAGTCAGTTATTAGTAAGTCATAGTGGGCCACATAAAACCACTAAATGGGCCGCACTTTGAATACCACTGGCTTAGAGTATATAC
>CAJPEV010001121.1:37041-77081 GCA_905338385.1 Darwinula stevensoni
AAAAAAAACGGTATTGGGAACTAAATTGACTTAAATCAATTATGATGAATTTGGCTTCTTTTTTAAAATTAACTTCTGTCGAGGTCAGCAGCAAATATGTTAAGACAGCAATGGAAGAACATGAATGATCATGCCGCATTCCAGATTCTCAAGCACTTCTATTTGCCAACTGGTTATCAGCTGGACAAGACATTTCCCATTCGGCACAACAACGTTGTATCAACATTGAGAAAAGGTTGAAGCGTTGAGACTTGGTTGAAGTTGAGAATTCGACGAAAGTGATACTGGAGATGCCGATAAATTGCCGTGGAGATGAGAGAGATGGAGTGGAAGAGACTCGAGGCTTTCTGGAGAGAATCAGATCATAGAGATCATGTTGTGGAAAGGATCATCTTGAAGGGGAAGTACAGTGGAACTAGCACCAACTTTTTTTTAGCTTTTTCGTGCCCGTCCAACCGCACGCAGAGGATCGTTCCGATCCATGAATCCGTTTCAATCGGCCGTTTCTCGAGCAGAACTTTGTCCTAGGGAAAGCAGAAGCGTAGCACTCGTTCTTGACCGGGGCCGTACCGCGTGTTACAACCGGGAGCGCAGCACTTAACGGGCACGATGAAGAGAATCTTGGCGCTGCTCTGGTAGAAAGGACCAGGATCGTGCCCCACATTGCCTCGACTCTGTCGGCTGCCGCACGAAGCGACACCCATGAGAGCAACCTCTCCCTCGTAGGCGGAGTGCCGAGTGCAGCAACTCCATGCCTTGGTGACCACGCATGACCGTACGGGAGTTCCAAATAAAGACTTAATACACGATGTCATATATGGCCTAACATGGGCTCCTTATTCAAAACATGTATGACCCAAATATGTCCATATCATGTTTTGGCCATTTAATGTCCCTTTACTCCTTCCAGCCAAGTTTGGCGCATTTACTGTATAGTCAAATGTCTCCAGGTACATCCTGTACATACGACTGTACTTGGTACTTCCTTAAGGATGTACTCTAACCCCAATATGTTTTGTCCCCTCCCAGTTTAAAATCCCGACTGGAATTTTCCAGCTGGTCTGAAGCTAGTTCCCAGTTTAAAATCCCGACTGGATTTTTCGAGCTGGATTGAATCTGGTTTTGTTAGCTGGTTCCAGCTGGACTCCAGCTGTAAATTCGGACTGATTCCAGCTGGAAGGTAGAGCAAAAATCGGGCTGGATCCAGGTTGGTTCCCAACTGGAATTTTCCAGATGGACTGAAGCTGGTTGTCTTTGTCGTTCCCAGCTGGATCCTAGATGGTTCCCAGCTGGATTGAAGCTGGTTGTGCTTGTCGTTTCCAGCTGGATCATAACTGTATATTCAGACTGATTCCGACTGAGAAGCAGATGAAAATTCAGACCAAATTTAGCTTTATAAAGAAAACCAAGAGTGTATCAGCTGGTTCCTAGCCGATGGATTTAATTTGAAAGCAGGCGTAATTAATCTGAAATTTTGTCAGACATAGAAGCCATAACTACAGTTTAAAAGTCTATGCACTTTCACGGACCATGTCAATCTGAAAATGGTTTCTGCTTCCCAGGAGTTTCTTATCTGTGTACTTAAATTAGTTGCACAAGGATGCAATAATTTCATGGAATCGCTTGAAAAGTTTGAATTTTGCGGTATTGGTGATATGCCAATCAAGCAATGAAACTTGAGATTATAAGCAGTGGCAACTCGTTCGCTCGTTCAAACCGTAGCTCCTATTACTAATCATACATGCGCAATTAGGGCCTCTGCTATTGCTTGCCAAAGCCCTGACATCGAGCTCTTAGGGCAGTGGTTCCAAAACTTTTTGAAGCGAGAGCCGCATGGACACTTTGGTCCACTTTGAGTGGGCCGCACTAGTTACGTTAGTCAAACTGGAGTGGGTCGCATTGAAAAAGATCCAACATTTCTGCATGGTTAGCCCTTTATCTGGCCATCGATCTCGTTGTCAAGCTACTTTAAACCGGGAAGTCACCATTTAAAAACCATTTAAAAAAATGAGCAGCAATCGAAAACTGTTTATTCCTACCACATCCACACACATATTTCCATCTCTATTAATAAGGAAAACTACTACTACTTGGAGTTAGGGCTCATGTAAACGCATCGTTTCTAGGTGCTGCTTTTTTACAAGTTGTATTTTCGATAAATAACCTCTTTCTTTTGCCTTAACTTCATTCACTTGCGAGAAAGGACATATTTTCCCTGCAGTATATGGAGGTTCCGAATGTTAGGCATTTCGTAGGTGCACACCAAAATACGTAAGCAGCTAAATGTAAACAGGTATTATATGTTCCTAAGCATCTAAGCAACGACTAAATTTGTCAGTTTTCAGCCAAGGATTCAAAATTCGGAAACGAAAAAATTGTTAATCTCTATTATTCATCAGTGCCGATAATACGGTTAGGTGTGAAATAGTCAGTTATTAGTAAGTCATAGTGGGCCGCATAAAACAAACAAAATAGGCCGCACTTTGAATACCACTGGCTTAGAGTATATATGTGAGCTCGTCACAAAAGGATATCGTAGACGAATCTCTTCATTCCTTCTAATGCAGCCTGAAATGACTATCCAGAAACACTCGGATTCGGGCATAAAGTCGCGGGAAGAGCGCGACGGGACTGTGGAGGCAAGGCTTCCCGCTTTTTCGATATGAAAAACTTGACCTTCTCATTAAAAAATTTCAAGCTACATCTGCCTCTGAAAAGTAGTGTTCGTCATTTGGTTTCTATTGTGCGTAGAAGAGCGGTGAAACATAATTCAATCGTAAAATTCAGGGGATAAAATTGAAACCGGGCTGCAAGTGTGGGGAGCTTCTGGACTTGGATTTCTCTACTTATGAACCTGTTTCGTTGCCACTACCTTGATGTGTCTACATCTGGTTAAGCGTCATTTTGTTCATGGGACTTTAAAGTCGTGCTTTAAACTTCTTAATGATCGTGTTTCTCTTAATGAAAAAGAATTAGCCTGAATTCCCTACTCTGTACCAAGGAAGACCATCTGACGTGGTTAACCTCAGTGTGAGACACGCGTCTCCTCACGCCTCACGACCTAATTTTTTTTAATGGAAATGCCCTTTGAAAAAAGGTGGAATTCAAAGAAATCCGAAAGAGATATGATATTTGTACTTAATGAACACATCAATATCAGCCTCTATAGCTCTCAGTCCAACATTACTTTGGCTTTTTTTTTTACGAATTAAGAAAATTTGTAGTGTTCTTTCTTTAAACCATCATAAGGCAACTGAGACACGTCTGTTTCTTGAAAGACCAAAGAAAACGGTATTGGGAACTAAATTGACTTAAATCAATTATGATGAATTTGGCTTCTTTTTTAAAATTAACTTCTGTTGAGGTCAGCAGCAAATATGTTAAGACAGCAATGGAAGAACATGAATGATCATGCCGCATTCCAGATGGTCAAGCACTTCTATTTGCCAACTGGTTATCAGCTGGACAAGACATTTGGTTCCTTGCTGAATTCCAGCTGGTCAAAACCCATCTACAATCCAGCTAGTTACCAGCTGGAAATGGTGTCTGCTTCCAAGCTGTGTTCTAACTGGTGCAACCCATCCACTACCCAGCTGGATCGGATCACTTTTTTTTGCGTTTCCAGACTAATTTCCAGCTGGTAAATTCAATCTCATTTTCAGCTGGAACCCAGTTGGAAAATGTAGCTGTTTCCAGCTGGGATTTTAAACTGGGCTTACATGAATCCTCGGAAGACGTGATCGTGCTCTTTGACTCGTTTCGTAGCTTCCATCACTGGAAAGAGTTATTATTGAAACATGGGCCCAGATGTGTATCAGTTCCCGACTATTTTCGACAGTTCCCGAAAATCCCGGCTGGAAACAGTTATAATTTCCAGCTGGACCCCAGCTAGAAATTCGGACCCATTCCAACTGGGTAACAGCTGGAATAAAAACCAAGTCAGATCCAGATTGGTTCCTATATGCAAAATCACTTGAGGAATGAGAATGTTTTTGTTGGCTATTCTTGCCGGAGGTCCTTCTACGGAAGCAGCTGAATTTCAAATGAAAATTCAGCTCTGTTCCAGCTGGAGGGTCTTCTGTATAAAATTCTAGTTGGAAATTTTCTTCTAGAAACAGCTATTTATGCCAGTTGCATTCGAGTTGGGAATTTCCAGCTGTAAAACCATCTATATCTACAATTTTCCAGTTCTTTGCCAGCAGGAAATGGTCTGAGTTTGTAGCTTTGGTCCAGCTGAAAAATTCCAGCTTGGATTTTAAACTGGGTTCATATATTGAGGGAAAATCTTAGGAAAGACGAAACCAGAAAATACGAAGGAAGTTGCTTTGTGTATGATCCTTTCGCCAGAAAATATAAGTCGCAAAAATGTACTCTTATCTGCGAGAATCCGGATTTATGTTGCAAGGGTGCTCAGGGAATGCTCTCGTGAATCTCGACATCGTATGCAATATGTGCATACGATGTCAAGATTCTGCTGTTTCGGGAGAGCTTGGGGCCTGCAAACTCTCCAAGGCCCTTTTTCGAACGGAGAATCAGCCGTCGCGCATTTTTCTCAAGCATCTTCCTATTCGAAACTCCCGTTCGTGTTTATGCACGTGAGTTCCATATTTTGCGCACTCAAAGTAAATTAGAACCATAGAGTTCATACTCCTATCTAATTACCACTCTTCTTTCGTATTTATGCAAATAGAAGCAAGACGACAGAAAATGTGACGGAGAGATGCATCTGAGCTCATCGAAGTGAAGGAGATTAATGAAGCATGGGATCAGATTAGTTAGCGTAAATTGGGAGACCATAAATTAATTAATGTTAATGCCATTAGGGTTCCCTCGACCGAAGCACGAGGGCCTAATCCACCCTTTTTAGCAAATCTTTCCTTGATAGTGCTGGAATGAGTCCCCAGTTCTTTTCGTTGCCCGATCATTTTCCGACAGCATTTGGAAAGAATCGGAATTCCTCGATACATTCGCCTCTTAACGCAAAATGGGGACTCCAAGCAATTCTAGCCCAGACAACGCAGGAAAGATGGTTCAACCAGGTACCTCACGCAATGGAATAAGGACAGTAACTAGCGGCGGTCGCACTTGCCTGTGAAGAGCACAATGACCGTGTGAAATCCACTTGTATACGAGGATCGTTCAAAAAGTTCGTATTTTGGGAGTGAAAGAATGTACGTAGCCGAGTCCTTTTTTTTCCGACGTAGTCCCCTTGAACTAAAATGCACTTGGTCCAGGGGTGCTCCAAAGCTCGGATCCCAGCTGAAAAGAAAAATTGTTGTGGTCCTCCAACCAGTCATTCACAGCAGGCATCACGTCCTGTTCACTTGAAAATTTCTGTCCCCGAAGGTGTTCCTTCAGTTTTGATAAACAAATAGAAATCACTGGGGGGGGAGGGGCAGATCTGGCGAATAGTGTTCAAGTACTTCAAATCGTATCTCTGATGACAGCCATTGCAACTGAAGACTTGTGGGTGGACGCGCTGTCTTGATGAAGCAGCTCATGGCGTCGCAACTTCCCGCGTCTCTTGTCCTTCATCGTCTGACGATGTTTTCCAATTAACTATGCGTAGTAGTTGCCTGTGATGCTCGCTCCTCGCTCCAGGTAATCAACAAGCACGACCACTTCGGTATCCCAGAAAACGGACGCCGTGACTTTGCCTGCTGAGGCAGCAACGCGAAATTCCTTGAGAGGCGGAGATGATGAGTGTTTCGAAGCCATGCTTTGCTGTTTGGCCTCTGGATCGGAATGATGAACCCATGTTTCATCCATGGTGATAAACCGGGATGAAAAAGTCCTCCGGATTCAGACTGAACTGTTCCAAAAGTGCCGTTGATGCCCGCAGTCGAGTTGCCTTTTGTTCATCCGCCAACTTTCGTGGCACCCATCTTGCAGACTGCTTTCTCAGCTTCAATTGGTCGGTTAATATCGATTGTGTACTTCCATGCGAAATGCCAACAGAATCAGAAATGCATCTGACAGTCGATTGACGATCATTCGTGACGAGATCGCGCTCTTTTCCTATGGTTTCCTCAGAAACTGACGTTGATGTGCGCCCGGACCGGTCAGCATCTTCACACGAAGCTCTGCCACGCATAAATTCAGCACACCACTCACCAACAATTGAGTATGCTGGAGAAGAGTCCCCTAATGTCTGTTGCACGTCGGCATGCACTTCCTGCAGGGTCATGCCCTTCACACGGAGGTATTTAATGACAGCGCGCACCTTCAGATTTCTCCATTTTTGGTTTCTCCGTTGACATGCTTCACTCAAATACTTATTTTTAAAAATACAACAGCGTTAGTCCAACGATACAATTTGGCACACACTACTAAAAGGAGTTATACTAGAGGCTGTTGAAATCTCGAGCCGATATATAAATTCCTTCAGGGTCAAATTACGAACTTTTTGAACGACCCTCGTATGTCTTGCTAGAGGAAATATGCGATGAAAGACACCTCCCAAGCGTCGATTGATGAGTGGAGGGTTAACTCCGGGTGAGAATAGCTCGGGGTTAAACTCGGGACTAGACGATCCGCGGTTTGATGAATGGCGGGCTGAAGGAGGGGTAGGCCAAACTAAGGTAAAAATCGGGGGCTACGTTAACTCCACTCATCGGGTGGTGCTAAGTTGTTCCCTCCGTGGTGAGAAGCCTATTACGAGAGGACGATTCGCCATGCTGTAATCGCGCTAGGCTGTATACTGGCTGGTTTGCAATAACGTATAAAACTGATAAAATATATATTTTGGGGAGTATCAAATGATAAGTTTGATCGGTTTGTTAGGTTGGCCACATGCATAAAAACAATTGTGACGTGAATGATCCTTGTGAGCCGTAACTCCCATTGGCGAAGGTGACCCTATTTTAGGAGTTGCCATTCCTGTCTGCATGCTTGCCCGACGTGACTCCAAATTAGCGGCTGGGTGACATGGTGACCCGCGTCGATGACGTTGCTGTTGCCTTCTGGGAAGCCATCCGGGCTTCTGGTGGCCATCATGAACCCAGATGGTGCGTGGTAGCTAAACCTGGCTCATGGTCGCAGTGCGAACAGTAAAGTTCTTCATATGACAATCGTGGAAATAAAAACTGAGGTGTTGCGCCAGTATAATCGTCACAGATATCTTGGTTTCTTGGATATTAAGTATTAATAGGTGCACCATTTACTTCGTGGAGAAGTAAATTCTTGAAGATAAAAGATGAAAAGAGCCACTTTCAGGAAGATTCAAGAAGAAGGTTCCTGCAGGAAGCTCTTCCGTTTGAAAGACTTTCCAAACGAGTTTAAATTAGCTCCACGTCATTCAGGGATCTAAAAGTTTCATTTAACAGGGAAAGTAACGACAAGCATTCTGACTCAATTGTCAAGTCCGCCACTTGTTTCAGGAAATGTTTGGACTTTTTTTAAATCTTGATATGGCGATGCAAATGAAGAACTAAAAAGCGATATGGCCTTGGAGGCGCCGGGTATCGATCCCGGTACCTCTCGCATGCTAAGCGAGCGCTCTACCATCTGAGCTACGCCCCCTATACGTTTATTTGCATCTCAGAATATTCTAATCACAGTTTGCATGCTGGCAGGATGTGATCAGTGGCTGCGTTACCTATCGGGTGGCTTGATTCGAAGACATTGCCATGATACATGGAGTCAATTGGTCCTTGTACTGAAGTTCCTCGCGTTGAACGAGGTCATGAATGTCTCAGAAATGAAGATCTCAGGTACTGGCAGGAATGATGGCTCGATCTCGTCTCGAGATGTTAATCCTTCCCCATCGTCAATCTTAGATTATTGGATGATCCTTAATCACTTTTTCCCTTCGACTCAATATGAATCCATATTTTGACGCCATCGCACCTGTACTGCTCAAATATAAGAAGTTCTTGCAATCTTGCGGCGTCCCAGTTTGTCCCGTTGCGCGCTTGGAATGGTACTCTTTCGATACCTCTCGGTTCTGGCCTTAGGCACGCTACTGTATGTTGTCGTGTGGGCAAAATATTGGAATCGTGTGCAGCGGCGTTGGCATAAGGATTCCCAGTCGTTACAAACGCATGAGAACCCATGGCAGAAGCGGTGTGCCATGCGATGAACCTTCTCCAGCTGATCTGTGATCGATTTCGGGACGCCTGGTCCCAATACCAAGCTGGAGTACTCGGCATGTGGGCGAAAGAAGCTATGGTACGCTCTGACAAGGTGTGTTTTTGATGCACCTGCTAGTTTCAGGAGTTTCAGGGCATGGTAACTCTTCTTGAGAGAGGAGACTATCATGTGCACCTGTTGGTTCCATTTCAAGTTTTCCTGGATCTGGATCCCGAGGTATGAGATGCTGGCACTACGTTGGATTGTTTGGCCGTCAGTTTCTACAAGATGGGTGAAGTTTTCCTATTCGGGAAATGATTTTCGGAAGTCGATGATCAGTTCTTGTGTTTTGGTGGCATTCAGCAGGAGTCACCTTTGCTTGGCAAAAGTACCAATGGCACGAAAACTTACTTACATCTTGCTAGGTCATCGAGAGTCGAGATGGAGACAGCGACAGCCGGATCCTCAGCGTATTTTAGGAGAACACTTACCACTCGTGCTTCTCAGTGTATCTGTGCTGCATGTGAATGCGAAAGGTCCTATGACGGACCCTTGCGGAACGCCTGTCGTGATGTTGACCAGACGCTGTTCTATCCCGTACATCAGGGTGTTCTTCCGATCTTGAGGGAAGTTTCCTATCCATCGGAGGTTCTGCTGTCTGACGCCCAGTCAGACAGCAGAACCTTAATTTCTTGGATAATTAGATCTCGGTTCAATGTGTCAAAAGCTGCGGTGAAGTCGAAAGTCATTATGCGAACAATCGCTTTGGGTTTGTGAACTGAGCGTGGAGCAAAGTCGATTAAACTTAGAATCTTTCAAGAATGAAAGTCGTGTCGGGGGCGTAGCTCAGATGGTAGAGCGCTCGTTTAGCATGCGAGAGGTACCTGGATCGATACCCGGCGCTTCCAAGCTTGTTCTTTTTTCTTCTGCACTTCTTCCTTTGCATTACCAAAGAAGGATCACTTTTAGAGGTCTAATAATTCCCTAAAACGAGAGGGAAATGGACAGATACTCCAATCGACAACTGAGTCAGGAACTTTGTCATTGTTTATTCGTTGAATGGAACGTTTCGAGAATAACGTGAGCGCCTATCATCTGACAAGGAAAATTCATGAAGTGTGACGCTCCGATTTTAACCAAAATTTGTACAAATGCAGTACATAATTATTTAATGCTGTAAATAAAATTTCGTGCCCTCGTGGCCCAAGGATTGATTTATTAATTATGAAGTTAATTATGAATTTGTTAATTATAGAAAATTATGAGTTGCAATACTGAAAATCAATCTAAAAATGGGAGAACCAAAGGCGTAGCTCACAATGGGAGCGTCTCATGAATGTGGCCACATCACATACACTATCACCTATTAAGTTTTAACGGTTCTGTTGGAAGATGCATGAATTTCGAAGCAATATTGAACTGGCGTGATATGTGCCTCGGGCCTCTGATCCAGCTTTGAACCGAGCATATTAGATGAATTCTTAAGCCGAGGAGCCGAGAACTGGTTGTGGGTAATTGACTGGAGTGTTAAAATATAATCGCGTTGAAAAAGATTGAGTTCAAGATGATCCAGGAGAGTAAGATCTGAAACTTTGCGGACAAAGTCTTTCCACATGTGGAAGAAATAAACATCCAATGGCTGGATAATTCCCGTTGTTTTTGGTAGAATCTCCATTATTGCCATTGTTTTCCGGTTTAACACCGCTAATTGCATCCTGATCTTTGTTGGTGCCCAAAGAATCGACCAGAAGAAGAAAATCATTTTTAACTGCTGGGAACAGCAATTCTTTTAAATACCCATCGGGAAGAATTTTGGTCATCAGATTAAAAATTAATAGGTGGTGGCGTATGTCATGTGGCCACATTCATGAGAAACTTCCATTGTGAGCTACGCCTTTGTTTCTCTCATTTTTATATTGACTTTTATTATTGCAAATCAGAATTGTTGAAAATTTCATAAATCAGTCCTTGGGCCACGAGAGCACGTAAAATTTTATTTACAGTATTCAGTAATTATGTACTGCGTTTGTACAAATTTTGGTTCGAATCGGAGCGTCACACTTCGTGAATGTTCCTTGCTAGCCCTCCATTCATCAACCGACCCTAAGTGTTATATAAGCGCCGAACTCAAGGGGGCAAGGGGGCAGGGCTGGTCTTAGGCATGTGCCACATGTGCCCCCGCACAGGGCACAAATGCACCAGGGGTGCCAAAAAGTGTCAGAATGGATGAGGCAATAATGACTACCACCCTCAGTTTTACTTCAGAAATTGGAAATGCCTTCCCTTTCGGCGTCTTTTTGGACGCCAGGGGTTGACCCTTCTCCCTTGTGAAGAGAGAAGGGGAGGGAGGGGGGTGGGGGGGTAAAAACTTGGGATCTGAGCATCCCCGAAAGGAAGTAAGATTTCATAAAATATTCGGAATACGGAGGGGGAGGGCAGTTCTCGGATTTTCATGCATACGCCATACAGGGTGGTGCGTGAATACCTCCTAGATTTGCCTTTCCTGTTATGGCGACCGGAGATACATTTCCCTGACGTGCTTACTTTTTAATTAAATACATCACCCTGGAGGTTATTCAGCAATGGAGCGTTGGTCGGTGAAGAAGCATGTGAAGGCGGTGGAGTTCATCATCCAAAAAGTTTTTTGTGGCATCAAATGTGAATTCGACCGGCGTGATGCCCTCTCTCACGAGACCGTCACGGCCTGGATGTCAGAATGGCGGGAGACAGGCTCAGTCCGTGACATACCACCACCTGGGCGCCCGAGGTCAGTCCGTACACCGGTGGCAATGACTAAGGTGCTAACCTCAGTCCGGAATCGAGCATCGGTTGCCCGAGGCAGTCGGAATGGAGCGAACATCCCTCGTACGGATCCTCGGATCCTCCATGAGCAATTGCATTTACATCCTTACAAACTGCAAGTTGTGCATGCACTCATCGATTATGATAAGCGTGTATGTTTGTGGCTCTCCATTGGGTTCCTCAACGTTGTGCAGGTGAATCCTCCAATACCCAGAGATGTTTCTTACGAGTGACGAGGCACGCTTCCAGCTCAGTGGCCGTGTGAACAAGCAAAATTGGCAATATCTGGCAACAAAAAATCCTGTTATTCCATGAACGACCGTTATACGGCGAGAAACTGACAGTGCGGCATGCTGTGTGCGCGGATCCAGTGATCGGTCGTATCGACACGATCACCGTCAACGCTGCCCGCCATCCATGTGTTCCAGTCGTTCTTGGACGTGGAAATGCGTCGACGTGGCCTTCCTCCTGGAATGAGATTCCAGCAGGACTGGGCGACGGCCCACACAGCCCGCATAAGCATGGATTCCCTCCGCAGAATTTTTCCTGGGCTCCTGGGCGCGTGACATCCAGCTAGAGGGACCCTCACTGGCCATCGCAGTCGCCGTACCTAACAGCTCCTGCTTTCTTTCTGTGGGTGTATCTGAAGAACAATGTGTACGACACACGCACTGCAACCTCGGAGGCTTCGGAAACTCCCATACAGGACGAAGACGCCGCTGTGGCCATCGCGATGTTGCAGCGTATGGTACACAGTGTTGTGGACCGAGCACGCCAACGTATCCAGCGTGATGGCGGACAGCTTAGTGACGTCATCTTCCACGAGTGACTTGTGTATGTGACCGTCCCGTAGTTTTCACTTTCCCAGGCTGCCGTGGGAATATACAGGGTGAGTCAAGAGTCCGTTACCATAGCATTAGTAAGAATTTTGTTTTCGTCCTTTGAAGGCATAATGTCGATTATGGCTGTTGATAATGAGCTGAGTCCGCAGGAGAAGGTGAATTAGTCCTGCTTCGTGTAGGTGGAATAAGTCAGAGAGAAACCTGTGTTGTAATTCATCGCAGGCAATGGCGTGTCCACAGGGTCATATTTTTAGGATTTCATTTTTTTTTTTGGGGGGGGGGGTTGAGGTCTGGCGTACGCGCTGTGGCAATTTTTTTTTTTTATATTTGTCATTGTAAGTCTTTGTGATATATCTGGATTTTTATGTAAGTTGCAGTGTTTAATAAGTCATAAGCTATTAAAGATAGAAAAGACCAAGTACTGAACCGTTTACACCAACGAATAGCAGTATGGCAAACATTTAAGGAAGATATTTCGGGGGGGTTTGAACCCCATGAACCCCCCCCCCTAAATACGGCCTTGCGTGCCCAAGGGGGGGGGGGGGGGTTGGGGGTCATAACCCCGCCCTTGGGGTCAATTTTACACGTTCGATTCTCATAAATTTTTTTATTTTGCCACAAATACAGGGTGGGTTATCAGTTTTTTTAAATGTTGACCTCCCCTCATTAGGGTGAGCAATCAGTGTTTCATATGGCGCCCCCCCCCCCCCCCCAATTCGGATTTCCTGGGCACGCCACTGATAGCAGGCACCCCTAAAAGCTTGTTCCAAATCACGCTGAAGTTGGAAAAATCCTTAAAGGTTTAAAAGAAACTGGCAGTATATTTGATAGGTGTAGGTCTGGACAACCTCGATCAAATTTTTTTTTCTCTGGGGGACACCTCAAACCGGTTGTATACGAATCTCGGCGCCAGATTGTTGAAGATTTGAAGAACAGAATTACAGCAGAGTGTCAAGAAATTACGAGAGACATCCTCACTCGTGTTTCTGACCACGTGAGAGCCAACATTTTAACATGTAAACGTTTACATGGAAAACAGCTTAAGCGATTTAAAACGATGGTAACGGACTTTTGACTCACCCTGTATGTCTGTGCGAATTCATGTGCCCAGAGTCTTTTTTTATTATCTCCATTTAAACCCTGAAAGGTTCTTTATGCACCACCCTGTAAACCTGATGAGGCAAAAAAATCGTGCCGCTCTTTGAGATTCCTTGGAGTTCATGAGACAGCAGATAGCTCAGCAAAACTTTTTTTGCAACGACTTTTATGTATCCTCTAAAAGGCAAAACTTTTTTGTTCATTTTTCTCCAGCCGTTTCTTCGCACGAATGATAACGCGAAGGCAACTCAAATTTTATTTTTGCGCAAGGTAAATGTATCGGCGGAAGAGTGGTTGGAACGCATGGAGTGCACCAACCTCGGGTCAGAGCTCCTTCGTCTGCCCATGAGAATGCTGCTTTTTGCGAAAGGGAGCGACGCCATGGATGACATCAGATCCTTCTTCCTTTCCTCTTTCCTCTGAAGCCCTTTTGCTATTGGGCCATTTCTTACCGTATAACCGCGAAAACATGCCGAGATGAAATCTCTGAGGACGATTTCAACAAGTTGCTCTAGCGTTTGATCGATGTAGGTTAATTGGGATGCGTAGCACGCATCAAAATCATGCATGGATCAGGCTGATGCATGAATCTCAATTCGCCTGCGTCGATCGAGCACTCGAGCGAGGCCCTTTGTCCCCATTTACAGTGGAGTGCTTAGCAAGTATACCCTGTGAATGTTAATCCTACCCCCATTAAACTCTAATCAACTTCATGGCACACTGCTACAAGTTTGCCTACCGAACTTAATCAAGATAGGTCAACTCCTTCGGGATTGTGCTTTTTTTCACGGTGAGTGCATTGCAGTGCAATATTAAAGATCTGAGAATTCATTTCTTGAGATGAGTCGAGGAACGCCCTTGCATAAGCCAGTGGGTGGTAGTTACTCCTAAAGAATGGTTTCGCTGTTGGAATTCTTAATCCAGCGGGGCGTTGGAAGAAGAAGGTTATGAGTGAATAAATTGAAAAGGTAGAAGTGGGAAAAAAGGTTAAAGTTCATTTGTATATGTGGTATTTTTTAGAAAATCCGGGAACTCCTTAGCCTCCCCTCGTCAAATGAGAATTCACGCACTTAACCTTCTCCGAAGGGAGGAGGGGATCGAAATGGCCGGACACGGGAAGACACTCCCGTTGATGTCCAGCCCAGCCACTTTTGCCATACATTATTCTCTCCAGGCTTTTCGCTCACCTTTTGACTTTCATTTCATTTTTTGAAACGAAACTCTTATTTGCACATACTTGGTTAGGAATACCAGGTATGTCTATGTTGAAATGTTCGGTAGTTTCAGAAGTTAGTTCCCAGATAACAGTTTTCGTAGGGCCCACGTTGGCCCGACATAGTCCTCTAACGTCAGAACGTTAGGATACGTTGGCCCAACGTAGGTTGTTCACGCAGGCACCACGTGAAAGTGACCGTTGGGCGAACGTGGGGCTAACGTTGGCAGTAAGTTGGATAGCAACGTATAACCCACTTACCCAAGTAGCTGGTTTTTGCTCTATCCCACACAGCACAAGGATATCCCAGGGATGTCCCTAACTGGACGACTTGTCCGCATGTCTTTATAGGATATCCTGAAGACATCTCCTTTCGGACGGTTTCGGACATCTCGCAAGGGATGTCTTCGGGACGTCTTTTAGACATCTTCAGTCGATATCTTTATGACATCCTTAGTCGAATGCTTCTGGATATCCTGGAGGGGATATCTTGAAGATATCTTCAGTCGAACGCTTTTCGATATCTTGAGGAAGATGTCTTAGGGACATCTTAGGGATGTCTTTAGGCATCTTCAGTGCTCTCTGTCGCCTTCAGTCAGGTGCATAGCTTCGACGGTAGATGTCTCCCGTGAGCCCTGATCTGCAACCTCAGATCTTTTCTACCGAATTCATCTACTTGATTTGTCCTGAGGAAAAGTAAGGATTTTCGTACCATACATAAGGAAAACTGCCACCAGGGAAAGTGAAAAAATTGCGGTCCGAACTTTAATTTATCCCTTTATATTCTCATTAATGATGTCTGATCGGCATGTCTGGATACAACTATATTGGTTGGAGGCCTGAGCCCAGAGTGTTTGAAAGGCATAAGACTGCATCATATCATCCATGGTCTCTTCTGTAAAAGTGCTAATTGTCGTCCCTTGGAGATGTGTCTCCTATGATGGGGTCCCCTTTAAGAAACGGTATTTTCCTCCCCCTTAATCGTCACTCTTCAATCGATCAAGAACTTTAGATTAGGTGTTCCTAAGTAAAATATTGATATCTACGAAAGCAAAGGGTTCTCCTGTGCGATAGGAAATGAGTCCATTGCGGATAGGAAGGCCCCTACAAGTACTACCTGGGACTTCTCACTTGTCCCAATGGGATATCTCTGGGACATCCTTCGGATATACTTGTGCTACAAGAAAGAGACATCCTTGGGATGTCTTTACCTCCTGACATTGTGATATCCCTGAGATGTCCCCACAAGTAATGTCTAGGACTTGCCCCAAGGGGATATCCCTGGGACATCTCTGGGATGTGCTATTTCTTCAAGAAAGGGACATCCTTGGGATGTCATTGGGCCCAGACATTTTGATATCCCTAAGATGTCCCTACTCCTTGTCTCTGGGACATCGCACTTGTCCCAAGGGGATATCTCTGGGATATCTTTGGGATATCCCTGTGCTGTGTGGGATATCATCATTTCGTACCATTTACTTAGATTCCCTATCCAGTGGAGGTATTCCCATCTGTAGTACGGAACCTATACTATGTACTGCAACCTACCAAGGACATGTATATGTAACCTGATAGGCAAGAGACATAGGACAGTTCAGACATGGATCTTCCCCTGACCGTACATGTCAGAGGATGGACCGCCTCGTACGGTTCCATGAAGTATCCGCAATCAGTCAGTCCTTCATTTCCTCCTTCGTGCAATGAAGATGAGGAAATGGCGGAATTGGATTCAACGGATGCTCCCTCTATATAGTAGATCTCCATTTTGGATGAAGGAATTTTCAGAAGGATTCTGATCGCGAATATGAGTTTGTTTATGGCCTGAGCTCCATGAATCTGTCTTGAATAAGTGGATAACAAATGTGGAAATGTCCGTGCTTATTGATTCCTATAATGAGCCTAGGCGAGACATATGGTGAGGTACTAAACAATCCTGCGAAGGACGATTCCAGGGAAAGAGGGAAGGGAACCTTTGCGTGCTGTGCGAAAAGCAAGATCCATACCTCTATCTGGCCTGGCGAAGAACTTGAAGATTTTGAAGTTCTCCACCAGGAGTGCTGCAGTTCTTTTCAGCATGTGGATATGCCTACGTTGGGCCCACATGGGACCAACATCGTTCCCCAACATTCACATTCTGCCAACTTTTCCCACCTTTATCCAATGTGGGCCCAACGTAACGTGTTATCTGGGTTGATTTGTGGAACAGAAAACCCCACCAAAATATGTACAGTATTTAAACCAATGGCTCTGGTTAGACCGATGGAGGCACTTAAAACTCTTATATGCCTAGTTACTGTACACCTACTAATTCTCAATTTAATAGCTGAACTCCTGGTTTCAGATAAATTTGAATTCACCTATTCGATTTTTGCAGTCACCCATTATCCGACGGGTGAAGCCAATCCTTCCACTCGTTCAAAAGCGATGCGGGAAGAAAGAGATACAGTAATAGAGTAACAGAGTGAGAAAACAACCTTCCAAGAATGCATGAGAAAGGGCTTTCGAAAAAATTGTATCCCTCCCTTGACCACATGGTCACATGAGTCAGAAAGAGTCGGAAAAGACGAATCAGAAAAGAATTCCTGGCCACGTCCTTGTCCCTCGGACCTGCGTTTGAGGGAGGAGGGGAGAATGAATCACTCAGCAGTGTCAATATTGATGTCCCCGATCAATTTCTAAATTGAATAAAAAGCCTTATACGAAACATTGATTCATCATACTCATGTTACAAGGGTATGAAGGCGTGAAGTCCTTAATATCCAGAAGTACTGAATGGATTCGTAAGAAATTCGAAATTGGAGATTTTGATCGAATGAATTGTGCCAAGTACGGAGCGAGTTCCATAGCTCCATCGGAAGTTCTAAAATATGAATACATCATTGAGTGTGGAACGAGCCGAAGCCAAAAACAGGGCTTGAACAGATGCCACGACGAAAGTGCCATTTCCGCCCCTTATGCGAGGTTACGCTCCCTTTAAATGGCGGCGCGCTTGGATCCACACAGCCGCAAAAATCAATCTTTCGTTGTTTGTTGCTTCAGTGTTGCACCTACTTGTTACTTATGCTGACTCATGTAGTGTCACGTATTAAAAGGCATAGTATGTAAGACAATACGAATGAAGGTATCGCTTCAATTGTTTTGCTGGAGACTTGCTTGATACGCGTGCTACCGGCTTTAGGCGAAGCCTAACCCATGATTGGCGTACAGCCATTCTGTATTGACTTCTATCATCCGTTTATTTGAGCTTCTTACTTTACTATGTGCTCTACAGTCAAGATGTGAAGTACCAGTTCTTTCACAAGGGAAAGTATGTCGCTCTATGGGCTTTATTCTTCGATGTGCCCTTCGCAACTAATGAAGATTGCTGTTATTAAGAGCCTCAGCAGCGCCTCTGGCAACATAGTCAGGGAAGGGTGGTGGGTGGGTAAGGTCAAATCGGGATCACTGTTTAACCATATAACTTGCTTCTCTAAAACTAGGCCTATCCTATAGGGTTTGACTTTTTTTTGGACATGCATTCTGTTCTTTTACTTCATGGGCCTTGGGAGGCTGGTAACAGTTATGCACATATCCCCTGGAGAAATTTCACTCCCTCAGTCTCCAATGTTTCTAGATGAAGTCCACTGAAAATATGCCACATTCATTGGGACTCCTGTTCTTTATAATATACACCAACCTTACCTAACCTAGCCTAACATTAGGGGCAAGACAATATCCATTGGGGTTATGCACTTAACAATGACCAGGAAGGTCTACTGTAGCTATTGTATGTTTGCAATACCATACTGTTATTGTTAGCTCCCTAGGCATGTATGCTGGTAAAGTCATGATGTTATATAATGAACACTCATATGCATTCTATTGTATTGTTATTCTCCCAAAGTTATTTTTGTCTATAAATGCCATCCTAACATGCAATGAGCCATATTAGTTCAGATTAACCGTTCATTGTTATATGTGAATGTAAGAGTATTGGATAAGCATTGGCTCTTTCTTCCAGGCTGATTCCAGCATCCAATCATTATTTGGCTATTGTACGTCTTGTGAACACCATGTACACCCTGTGTACACCCATCCTTTAAGCCCAGTCTTTGCCTTGTGACTATAGCCATGTACTAACTAAGTATAAAGCATGGGTGGAGGAGGCCTAGAATATATATTTTCCAGCCTTGATTAAGCCATCTTATCCATAATAGTCAGGGAAGGGTGGTGGGTGGGTAAGGTCAAATCGGGATCACTGTTTAACCATATAACTTGCTTCTCTAAAACTAGGCCTATCCTATAGGGTTTGACTTTTTTTTGGACATGCATTCTGTTCTTTTACTTCATGGGCCTTGGGAGGCTGGTAACAGTTATGCACATATCCCCTGGAGAAATTTCACTCCCTCAGTCTCCAATGTTTCTAGATGAAGTCCACTGAAAATCCACACTCCACAATGAAGTCCACACTCATATGCATTGATGCCTTGTTATTCTCCCAAAGTTATTTTTGTCTATAAATGCCATCCTAACATGCAATGAGCCATATTAGTTCAGATTAACCATTCATTGTTATATGTGAATGTAAGAGTATTGGATAAGCATTGGCTCTTTCTTCCAGGCTGATTCCAGCATCCAATCATTATTTGGCTATTGTACGTCTTGTGAACACCATGTACACCCATCCTTTAAGCCCAGTCTTTGCCTTGTGACTATAGCCATGTACTAACTAAGTATAAAGCATGGGTGGAGGAGGCCTAGAATATATATTTTCCAGCCTTGATTAAGCCATCTTATCCATATGTACACCCATCCTTTAAGCCCAGTCTTTGCCTTGTGACTATAGCCATGTACTAAGATTCATATTTCGTACCCACCTCCTCCGGATCTTATATATAAAAGGTCGGAACTAATTCGGTAGAATAGGTAAAAGATAATTTACGCGGTATAACTTCGCGGAGGGGTCGCGAGAGAATGCCAAAGGATGCGAGGCTATCTGCCGGGAATTTTTATTTCTACTGGAGCTGAACACTGACTTCTAATTCTCATATACAGTCTAACTCGTTAATTCGGACTCGAGGGGACTGGTGATTTTTCCGGATTATCGAGTCCCTGCCCGAGTGACCATTCATTTTTCTTATTTTTTTTGCAAGAAGAAAACCGCACAAAATGAAGGCGCCTCATTACTCGGTTCCAGGAAATTGGGGAGATCAAACGTTTATTTATTTATTCATTCATTTTAAATCCAAGGATGAGGGAAAGTAGAGAAAAGGGGAAAAGACGGAAATCTTTTATTTTCTATTGTATTATATGTATTTTGCTGGAAAGTCCGGATTAACGGAAGATCCGGATTACTGGCGTTCGGATTAACGAGAGTTGACTGTATTGCACATATAGCAATAGTAGTAACACACGGCAGCGGTACCCTCAGTGACATCACCACTACAACCACTATCAATGTATCATCCATTCCATTGACTGACATTGCATATAAAAATTATCGCATGCATTTCGGCATACGTCATTTACGTCGCACAACGACCCTGTAGTAGGGTAATGGGCAGGAATGGGAAGGTGTTCACGTCGGGTGTACAGGGGTACACAAGATAGGTGTTCACAGGCCTATGAGAGATGGTCACATAGCCCTGTATAAGGTATACACATAGGCTTATAGTAGGTGTTCACATAACGAACTCGGGGTGTACATGGTGTTCACAAGACGTACAATAGCCAACAGAAATTTCTTTGCATGCATTTATGACCTACAACCTATAAATGGGAGAGCAAGAATCAAGTGTGAATCAATGGGAGAGCATGACATAGATATGAAATACCTTCCTGAAATTTCCTCCAACCACAGAAATTTTAAGCCACTTCCTTTTAATTTACCAATTTGTATTTTTTTCAGAGTGTTAGATGTGTTTTATTGTGCTGCTTTTCTTATAATCTCATCAAGAGAAAAGTGATCATTTTTGGGCCCTCATTGGAATTCCTGGAGTTTCTGTATTGATACTGAATTTGGCCTATCTGGGTACAACTATTCAGGTTGGTCAGCATAAACCTGCAAAAGTCAAGAATCTTGATTGAAAACAACTTTATCAGAGTGCTTAGTATTTGAGCAATTGAGATTGGGTGAACTTTTTGGAGAAACTAAATAAGTCCAAATTGTGTATTGTACTGTATAAATATATAATTTTGTAGTCCTTTCAGTTAATGAGTGTCAGACCTAGACCATTCAGTGTCATTTGGCCCTCCTCTGGAACTCAACTGATAGTTCTCACACTTGATTATGGACTCATTAAGTTATTCTGTGGATTCCAACAAATAATCAAAGTATTATCCACATTTTGGATTCTGGACTATATCATAAATGGTACTCTACTCAATGGATGTACCTCCTCTTTGTGCAGTGATCTTTAGTATTCTTTTTTTTATTTATTAAAGTATTACCATTCATACCTGGTGTTAATTTTATATTTTTCCTTGTATCATGATTCCTCCTACCTGTCAGTTGGGGTTTGAGGACAATAGAGGACTAAGAGTACTGATTGGTTGTACTAAGCTGCTACTACAGCATTGAGTTGCTGAGGACTCACCCCAAGAATTTTCCTTGTTTGTTGCTGTTACTCTTGTGGCATATCTAAAAGCTACCATGGGGGACAGGGTGAGTGATGCTTGGCATAAAATATTTGTGTTTGAAACTGCTTGAGAAAGATTAAATATATAAATATTTGTATTATACAAGGTAACCCAAAAAAAGTACCCAACTTTACAAGTCTACAGATGGAATATCATGGGAGACATTATCAGGAGATTTACATGGTGTTTCAACCAATATGAGTAGGTCATTTGTTTGCAAAAATATTGCCAAAATTGAATGTTCAGAATCTGAGTTAAAGTTTTTTTCCTCACACAATGACAAATAGCAAGTATGGCAATGCACACATCCTGGTGGCATACTTCATGCATGGTGAAACTTGCCATACCAAAGTTCAACTAAGCAGGCAGGTGCAGACACTCATTTCCCATAATGCAAGGAAGAAGTCCTCAAAAATTTGTTTAACCATCTTCACATGTTGAATATAACACCAAGTGACCCAAAAAGTTCCCCACTCAAACCAGTTGCAGACAGAACCCTATCCAACACTTCTGCAAGAAATTTACGTAATGTCTAAGGTGATATTCTGAAATTTTATAAGAAATTCATTATTAAGAAGCCTCTAAACAGTTCTTTTTGCATGACAAATAAGCAAGTGCCTGCTTGCATCTGACTGCTCAATTGAACTTTAGTAGGACTAGTCCCAGTGACATGTTAAACAGGGGGTGGGAGGTTGCCCCCCTCACTCCCTTGGATGTTATATTTTTCTTCTTTGATATTACTCTGGTGGGGTTTGGTGCCCCCACTCTGTGCCCTGCCTCACCTGACTTTTCAGCCAAAATATGCCACTGACTAGCCCCATCATGTTTGGAGGACACAACCAAGGTTTGTACTCTGAACACACTAACTCATATGACATTGTGCTGGGAAAAGGCTATATCTTAGATTCTGAATAACCAATTTCACTGAGATTTTGAAGAATCACCTCCTCATTTTGGGTGTAACACCATGTAAATTTCCATTCCATCAGGTTTGTAAAGTTGGGAACTTCTTTTTCTGGGCCACCCAGTATAGCCAGTTCAAAATCAAAACTCTCAGTTATGGAATCCCCCAAATTCTTTTATTGAGGCTTGTCATTGGATATGTAACTGAACTTGCCACCCAGGTGTTAGTAGGGAGAGCGCCATATGGCTGGATTTTATATGTGGTGCATTGTTGTTTACAAAGATCTTATTTTCATGCAAACATGCAAAGATAATTTATAAAAGTATAATTTATATTATATATTTATAATAATATAAATGTAATAGAGGATTCTTAGTATGACTGTAAAGTCATACTAAGAGTGGGTAAGGACTGAACAGGAGCTTAATTCTGGAATTTTTTTGCCCCAGCCTCATCCGTCTGGCTTACTGGCATCCTTTATTAGTAGGTATATGAGAATTTTGATCAGGAATATATATGTAGGCCACAGCCCTACAAGTGCCACCTGGGCACCCAGGAAAATAGCAGATCATAGTCACAGCCAATATGGAATCATCAGGGGATAGACCCTCTGTATAGGACAGCACTCTTCATTTTCTGTTCAAGAGTCACTGCTGTACTCCTGCAAACTGATTAAACCATTTCATGCTCCACAGTGATGACCCAGCCACCAATTCCATTGGTTGGGCTCAACTTATCTTTCCCCATATGGGAATGCAGTGACAGTTGAAGTACATTTAGGGAGACCTTTAGCAGGAGAGGGGAAGACGTTAGAAGGACAGGTACTATCTAATGATGTGCTGCACATGCAAGCTCATTGAATACAAGAGCACAAGGTAGAGCACTAGGGAATGCCGAAGTTAGTAGCATGTTCTTTTTCCTCACAATGCAGTTAATCCTTTACACACAGGGAACCCTGGTTACACCCATCCCATACCCCTTTCCCACCAACACAAAACTAATTTGTGGTTTCACTTCTTACATGATGTGTGTATATGTCACAGTTGGAGTATTTGGGACATATCTACTCTGCATTCACAGTGTGTGCATATTGCAGGAGAACTATACACTCCTACTATTGTTGCATGTACAAGGCTATCAGATGAAAATTTAAAATTTTAGTTTAGCTCATGAAATAATTAGCCTTTTGTATATTGTTTTATTTTCTAAGCATTTATAAGCTTATAAAACTGAGTAGGTTTTAAATTAAAAGTGGATAGGCTCATTTGCCATGTCATTGCAACCCTCAGCATGTTTGGCATAGGCCTACCAATGTTAATTTGATGAAAGTGGAACCTTTTGGCTGAGATTTCTGATGCATGCCATGCATATCAAACAGATGTTGCTGTATGTGTCACAAACTGAGTGTGTTGGGCATTCATCTGCCTCTGAAACTTCACCTAGTGTAGCACTCTCCTTTGAAGCAAAAATTATTTACAAAAATTTAACAGTATGGAGTATTTTCTACTACCAAGACTGCCTCCAATTTGATGAAGTTTTGATGTTTTAATCTCAAACCCAGTTGCACTTCATTGTTCTCTTTGTCTCAGATGGGGAACAAAAAAGATAAAGAGCCAGGCTCGGAACCTTCTTCTGCAGAAGAGAGTACAGAAGAATTTATTGTGGAAAAGATAATTGACAAGAGGCTCAAAAGTGGGAAGGTGGAGTATCTCCTCAAATGGCGAGGGTATCCAGAGTAAGTTTTGTGATTGTGTATCCATTCTTTGGCCTATCATCCACTGCCGATGAAACACGATAATGGCACGTCAGCTGGAGTTGTCAAAACGATCCTAGGGGAAGCTTGAATTTGGATGACCTCATGACTCCAAGAATGCTTTATATTAGAGATGTCGATCGATAAAAAAAAATGTAACAGATTCCATAGTTCCTCCTTGAATCATGTCCTAGGCATTGGGAATGATTCTGCTTGTGTCATGTCAAACACCTGGGCGAACCTCAGGAAGTGGGTAATTGTATAGTACGTGTCCACTTAAGGAATACAGTCAACTTAGCCAATTTAGTCATGATCATCTCGCAGGGGCGTACGCAGGACAAGAACCACGAGGTGGTTGCAATGAGGTTGACGAGCCGGAGGGGACGTTGTCAGGGGCTAGGCCTGGCAAAGCCCTGAGCCCCCCCTCCCTGCGTACCATCGCACAGTGGTTCAGAATTTGTGAAAACCTGGCCAAAAGTCGAAAAACGAAGTTTTAATAATTGTGAAAAAATCTTATTTTAAATCGCAGTGCGATGATCCATCCCGGACTTAAAAAACCTTGTTCAGTGCTTTTGATGGTTTTGAGTTCTTTTTTTTTGACGCAGTACAGTATATGTGGGCTTAAGTGGACGGTCTTAACCATGTGGACACGTACTATACCGATGGCAGGGACGTACGCAAGGGGGGGGCTTGGCCCCTGAAAGAGCCCTCCCCCTCCTCATGCGTACGCCACTGAAAGATGGTCATGCCCAAATTGACTAGGTTGACTGTATTCCTTAAGTGGGCACGCACTGTACTATTATCCAGTGACACTTCATTACGCGGAGATTTAAAGATTCATTATCGATTCACGGGCAACGCAGATAGAAGAGAAGAAAAAGCAAGGAATAGGAGAAGATTTCACACTTCGTTTCCTCTTTTCTAGCCTGCTCCCAGCCTTCTCCCTCCCAGTTACTTCCCGGGGGATCCCACAGACCTTCGTTGACTTATTTAAACATACGCCTCGCACTCCCCAGTCTTTACATTATCCACTTTCCTGCCTCTCCTGTCCCACGTCCTTGTCTAAATCCTCTATTTCTTCTGCGCGTTTCCTTGCAGCTCCTTCATTACGGCTTTCTTTTCCTCATCCAGAGACTTTTCGGTCGCTTTGCCATAGGCAGGACCGGCCCCTGCTATTTCTGCACCCTGTGCAAAGAGATTCCTAACCCCCCCCACTTTCCCTACCCCCTAGAAAGGAGAAGGGTCAACCCCTAGCGTCCAAAATGACGCCGAAATGGAAGGAATTTCCACTTTCTGAAGTAAAACTGAAGGTGGCATCCATTATTGCTTCATACATTTAGTCACGTTTTGGCGCCCCTGGTGAATGTGCGCCCTATTCGGGAGCACATGTGGCATATGCCTAAGGCCGGCCCTGGCCCTGGCCATAGGCCTCTGCTACCTTAAACTGTCGCATGAGGCCTTTCTAGGCCGTAGGCTGGGCGGATGCGTATCAGTACGCTTGTGGATGCGAATGGGTCAGGAAGCTAATTTTTTTGGAGTAGTCTGAAAGCGACAGCTTTGATTTTGTGTTCCCTTTCCAAAAATAGAAAGTAATTTTTTAATTAAATAAAAAAGTAATTTTTAAGGAAGAGTGAGCAGTGCGAAAACGACAATCATATTTAATTCCCTTGATGAAGCAGTCATTTTTGGTTGCTTTGCAAAACTATGAAATACACAGTCAAATTATAAGGAGAAAAAGAGGCATTCAGGGGAAAATAGGGGTTCGATTAAAACTCGATTAATGTCGACAATTTTTTTAAATCGCGATCAATACTTTAATCGTCTAATAAAATTGACAGCCCTACTTTATATGGAAAATAGTGGAACATCAGCCTGATATGAGCCAAATTCTTTATTTTTAGATATTTTGTTCAAAACTACGAAAGCCCAGGTGATGCGGCTGTCGATCTTGTTTTCGTATCTTCCATATCTCGAGGCACCTCTTCACTTGCTCCAGTTGGGTCCCCCTTACATGCGAACTGAAAAATATGTATATCAAGAGAATTATAACCTGCGTTTTGGGAGCGCGGGATTTCAATCTGGCTGCAGTACATTCCGTGTTGAACCGGTTTAACACGGCCCGAAGCACCTGTCGATGCTGGGACAAAAGGACGGCATCATCCGCCAAGAGAAATATCTTTATCTCATTGTAGTCATCCCCCGACTAACGTCGTCTCGAATGACGTCGTTCCGCACTTACGTCGTTTGCCCCCAGACCCAATATATTAAGCCAAGCGCACAATTCGCACCTACGTTGTATTACGTTGCCCTTACGTCGTCCATGAATTGGTATCTCAACTGCGAGTAGTCGGCAACACCGTACTGTCTCGACTAACGTCGCCGGTCTCGGAACCAGTTACGACGTAACTTCGGGGGATGACTACTACTGAAGTTGATCCCATCGATGTCCTGGCAGCCCCTTCTGATCCTACCCATATACCCAAGGAACAGGAAAGGAGAGCGAATGCAACGCTGACGGAGTCCAACTGGGAGCTTGGGAAAGAATCCTTCGCTCATCTCGTTCACTCGAACGCAGCTCCTACAGTCATTGTATAATAATTGCATGACCCTCAGTAGCTGACCATCAATGCCGTACCCCGGCAGTACTCCCCGCAACCTCCCTCGTTTCACGAGGATCTGTAGAACGTGTAGGTAGGCTACCTACGAGGATGTGTAGGTAGAACTGGCCCGTGATGCCGCGCCCTTCGCGAAATCCGCAGTTACTCTTGGATGGCTTCTAAACGTCTATTCGAACTCTTTTTTAGCACCTTGGTGTAGACCTTCCCAGGTATGCTGAGGAGAGTGATTTCACGGTGTTTGCCTCGTTTCACTGCTGTGGCTGAAACGCCCAATCGAAAGCGATACCATTCGGTCTTGACGTAAGAAATTCTGAGAGGCAGTTGAGAATAATTTTCATTGATTGTCTTCGCCAACCCGTCGCGTGTTTTCTCATCGCGAAAGGTGACATGCCTTACAACGCACGGGTCCTTCCGCCTCGTACTGAAGTCGCACGCTTTTCGAGTTCGCAAACCACTAGATGTTGTGCTTTGTTCAGTTCATCTTTATCCTCGTATCCGTTACCAGGTTCCACAAGTCAACGGCGACGTTTCAGTGATGGTCCGACAGACACCCTGTGCCAGATGTACCGTTGGTAATGATGTTGCCAACACAGAAGTCAAGTAATTTTCTACCTTTCTCATTCAGTGCAGCTTCTCTGAATTGGCCTATCGCCCCACTCCAACTTCCCATCTCGCGCATTGAAGTCTCCCCATCAGCAAGGCGAGATGTCCATTCAGGATCCCTTCTGGGGCTTCACCTACCTCTTCGAGGTCGTACAAGAATTCGTTGTTTGGTCCGTAGACCTGAACGGCAGACCAGAATCCGATTTGCTCGCCGATAGGTTTTCAATCTATCACGCTGTTAGCCAGCCGGATGCCAGGGAGTATCCCGAGTGTCCTGGGCAAACATAATATAGCTACGGCTACTCTACTCTAGTATGGGGCCCACTCGTGATTTGGAGCAGGGATCCTCAAACATTTTTGGCCTAAAGCCGTTTTCGTGGAAAATCAACTGACCGCGACCCCAAGTTCCAAAAAATTACGAACTGCGCAATAAAATGCAGCCTCAGGTATACCAAATTTACGCTGGAAGTCTTATTTCTGTGGCATTTATTTTATTTCATTACTTTCACTGTAATATTACAGACAGAAAGACTTTTCTTCCCTATTCTTGGATAGAAAAGACTGGTGATGTTACAAAGGGAAAAAGGAATATCTGAAGATGCCATAGAAGAAGAATTTCCAATTTAAAGCTGAAAATTTTCAGGGCTTCGTTTTTTTTTTAGTGTAGAAAACTTGACACTTGTACACAAAGAATTGTAATTGGAAAAATAATTTAGCTTTATTTAAATTTACTTTTTCAAGGAAAGCATAGAAAAGCTGTCACACAATAGGGCATGTTATTCAATGAAATGGATATCTCACAGAACCTTTTTTCTGTATTCCCTTAAAAAGCATGTTTGGATTTGAAAATTTCTTTGCTCACCATGTTTGACTGGTGCAACATTTATAGTTATTTCTATTCATGAGCATGTGCCAAAATTAAGCTGCATTTGCTAGGAATCTTTAAAATAGGGACATTCAGGAGAATTGCTAAGCCTGCAAATTGTTATCAGCATGACACTGAGCTTCCTTAGAATTAGCTCTATTTTCTCCTTATTTTGAACTAAGTAACCCCTGAATGATATGATTATAGGGCTGTTTCACCTGTGGAGTTTCTCTTGATTGATTAATCTCCTTAGTGCTCTTTTTCTAACTTTACTGTTTTCACTTTTTCTTGTCTTGCTGAAGTTGTCTTTCATGACACACATCCATATAATGCATATGTCATAGGGTTTTGTGGAATTCAGGGGGATTTGGAATCTCCCTAGGGAGAGACAGGATTCCACTAAACCCGTGAGTTTATCGGAATCCTCTCAAAGTTGTGTCAGTGTCACTACACCCTAGGGAGATTCCATATTTTTCCTGGCTTGAAAATTACCCTTCCCACGGCTTGTCCCGCTGAGGGCAATTCTCCTTTCGTTTGCGTTTACGGGATTATTTAAGGCTGAAGAATGCCGTGTTATAGTCTGTTCCTGACCAAAATTCTCGGATATGGAATCCCCCTCACACTTATTGTATGTACCCATAAAGTGATTAACTGGAATTGACATGTGAGTGCCACCCTTTTGGGAAAGAATGCACAGGTTGCCAGTGGGGGTGCAGGATCCATCTGCAAGTGCAACAAGTCTTGTTGCACCAACAGGTGTAGTGTAAAAATAATAGGCATAACATGCGCATCTATGTGTCATGGGAAAGCTGTGCAACCTCCCAAAATAAGACAAGTATATTGTTAATTGACTCCGCTTCGAATCTTATGGACATTGATTTTTTTCTTTCTATGCATGGACTGAAATTAAGTTCCATTTCCCCCAGGTGTCTTGATAATTTTCTTTCTCCCTAGGGGTAAACAAAATGATGGAAGCATTGGCAGCTAATCTGGGTGATTTTGAATCCCCCTAGGGGAGGTGACATAATGGAGGTTTTCGAGTTTCCTGTCTCTCCCTAGGGAGATTCGGAATCCCCTGAATTCCACAAAAACCTACAACACATATATAACCATAGTGGAAAATGTTTTATTTACTTAGCTGGAAATATGTTGAACATAGGGCAGGTATTATAAGCAAACCCACAGTTTGAAAAATGCTAATCTGAAGCAATGGAATACCTGCCTTTCTTCTTGGTCAATGCTAAGCTGGCTATCTAGTCTATGTTTACTTGCTTCTTCCATGTGTTTCAGCTCCTTACTGCTGAGTGTCACCGTGTTCCAAGTCTCAATATATTAAGTCCGTGTCCTAGGTTGCTTGACCTTTGGTTCTACTCATGGTTTGTTTTTAGGGCATCATGCTAAAATGCACTACAGCTAGTGGCAAGCTGACTGATAGGTTTGGATGCAAGATGACAGTGTCAGTTGCACCCGGAAATATTAAATTGCCCAGTCCTGGTAGCCAACTCATCAAAAGTCTCCCCCAAAGCACAATGTCTATTGCAATCCTGGACAATAACTGATACTGTATGAAATTCTAGAGCTGAACTCATAATTGCATGCATTGGTTCATCTTGGTCACCCTCAACAGAAACCCCTATATCATTATAAGACCTGAAATACCACGACCTTCTGAATCATTGGGGTTTATCCTCATGATATGAGAGCACAAATAATGGAGGGCTAGGTATTAATGAACAATATTTTATGGTAGTTTTAGGTGGTCCAGAATGGCAAGCCAAAGGTGAGTCTAATATCTTAAAAATATGTTTATGTATAGATAAAAATAAAATTTTTTGCAGAAAAAATTTCCATTAATAATATCAATTAAAATAAGAATAAAATGAATGTAATTTATACCAGAAAACATATCAATGTTGCCAAATTATTAGTATTATTTTTAAATATTTTAAATATAAATCAAATAATTGACCTTTGAGGATGATATTGAGACTGTGAACCATGTCAAATTTCAATTGAATGTCAAAATTTGGTGAAAATGAGTGGAGCAATGTCTTGGAATAAAAGCAGATATTTATTATAGCAATGGTACCTCATTGCATCAAACAAGGTAGGCTGGTACCAGAATCTCAGCCATCTTTTGTTCTCTTTTTAAATGTGCAGATAACTGAATCAATTGATTTAACTTGATAACCCAGATCATTAGCTAGATTACACCGCTTAAAAGGAAATAATTTAATACAGCCTATTCTGACCCATTAGTAAGTAAATATTGAAGGCTGCTATGTTCATATTTATAGTGAGGATAATACATGGGAACCTGAAGAAAACTTGGCTTGCCAGGAATTAATAAAAGCCTTCAATGCTGCAAGAGATGACGACAAGAAGTCCACTACTAGTACAGAACACAAGAAGGAAGATGTCAAGAAGAAGTCCAATGCAGCTGTAGAAAGTAGGAAGGCAGATGACAAGAAGAAATCTAATGCAGGTGCAGAAGATAGGAAGAGGAAGAAGATGAGATCCTCCAAAGAGGTACATTTTAATCCACATTCTTCAGTCTGTTATGTACTTGATCTAAATATGCAGTGATGTCTCATTGTCTCCACCTTCCACTTGCCTTAAAGATTCTTGGTGTGGCTATGATGATGAGAGTTTGCAGCAAAATGATAGGAAAAAATTGCCATAAGGGAAAAATGGCATTAAAGTAAGAACTCCAGGAATGGTACTGACTGCTATTTGAGTGCCTCATGCAAATATACATTATCCACAGTTGAAAATATTGTTCATTTTTCTGCAGATGATTTATTTCTTCATCTGTGATTCTTTTTCCTTGAAGTCTTATTTCCAAGGTTTTTAGAGATTATTTTTATGCTGTTTTTTTATTTATGGTTTTTGGCTTTCTGGTTCCATTAGTTTCATTATTAAATGAAGTTATGCAAGCCTGCCTAACACTATTTTACCATGGCATATAAACACTTCTCATAGTTTCATAAACTGGACTATGTACATTTCATTTGCTCAGATCAATTTAATACTTCTTGGGGAATACTTTAACCCTTTGAGGACCAAGTTCTCTGGGACCTTTCAGGAGTATGAACATACCTGCATGTTCATGGTCCTCAAAGGGTTAATAATGCCAGTACAGAAGTTCAATTTGATGCTCCATACAGCCAAGGCAAATCCATAAATGCTATCCTGTCAAAACTAAGTCAGTAGGCTTTGCCATTGGGAGCCTATTGGATTCATTATTGTTAGCACTTAATACTTCTGTTCTATGGCTGACCACACAAAAAGCATAGCACAATTATAGCAAGACTTTATTTATCAAAACAGATCCAGTAGTTTCTGCTTCAGGTCAGTCAACATGTTTTTGAAATTCAAGTATTTTTCTATTTTAATTTCAGTATTACATTTGTATTGGAAACCCAGCAAAGGCATGCAACCTCAGCAAGACAAGTTTAATAGTACCTCAGTTATTGAATATGGGCAGTTTTTGCTTGAGGTTACTGCATTTATTCTGAATATTAAGTCATTTAAAATATTTCCAGTACTATATCAGTGTTTGGAGCTATAAAAAGACACTCCCTGAGAGTGAGATGAGCCCATCAGTTCTGTCATTTTTGCTGTAGGTTCAGTCACCAGGATGACACTCCTTTACTCTCTCTTTCACCCCTAGGAGGATGATGTTCCAAGAGGATTTGACAGAGGATTAGAGCCTGAAAAAATCATTGGTGCCACAGATGCTGGTGGGGAGTTGATGTTCCTCATGCAGTGGTATGTTATTAGCAATTTCTTATCATTCTGCTTTTGCTAGAGCTATCACTGTACTTTTATGCATCAGTGTTTTTTGCAACCCTGGACTGGTTTGTCCTAAAAAGTCAAGAAATTCCAATGATAACATTTTTGAAAGAGCCTTCTCAGTACTAAGAACAAGGTGTTACTCAAATTCCTAAGCAGTAAAATTTTTAATTCCATTTATTCAAAGATTAAGAAGAAAAACTAAGTTTGGACATTTATTTGCCATTTGGATCAACAAAGGTAGACCAAACTTCATGAGCTTTGAGACATGGATAGTCACTATCCACATGAGAAAGCACATCTTTCTTTGATGTGTCCTATTGGGGAGAAAAAAATACTGAATATGCAGAACTTGTTGACTGGCTCTTCACCCATACCTTAATACCAAGAGCATTACCCTCTTAATACCTAGAGCAAAGGTGTTCAATTATTTGTTCACAAGGAACATGATGTTCATGGAGGCCTAATTTTTGTATTTTGCAGAACTTATATATTGAGTTATCTGTACTCAGCTGGGGATATCCATATTCTTCTTATCAACATTAAGAATTTTAAAGTCACACATTGTAATTGATACCTGCTACTACCATGCTCAGCAATTGATACCAGCTTGCCTGTTGCTCACCAGTTCTATTGAGATTCACTTACCATTGTTGAGAACCCCAGATCTAACAGACTGCATCAATTGTTGTGTATGTTATTCCAGTGTTCCTCCAGTGGAAAATGCAAGATTAATCCATCTATAATATGGATAGCCATAGTGCCATGGTGCAGGGAACCATTGATTCATAATGCCTTGCTATTGTGACTTTTCCAGGAAAGGTGCAGAGGAACATGACTTAGTACCAGCAAAGCTTGCCAATGTTAGATGTCCACAACTGGTGATAAAATTCTATGAAGGTAGGCTAATTTGGCATGATTGAGGCACATTGCAGCCTATGAACCTCATCAGCATCTTCATGTGCTGTTGTTATTTCTTGGACTACCTTTATGTATATTGATACTCATGACAGGTATTTGTGCATATCCTGTATTCTTGGATTCATTGTTCATGTTTGAATGCCTCTGAGAAAGTGTGATGGGAAAGACAGTCTTTTTGTGTGTGTACATTTGTGCTTGTGTGGAAGAATCTCTGATGTATAAATAAATTCTCTGGGTTGTCATTGTTGAAGGTTATACTCACACAAGCTTTAAAAAAAAAAAACAAGCTCAGTTGGGGTTGGATGCATTTTTTTTTAGCAATGAGATTCACCACAACTGGAAGATCCTTTTTTCCCCCTAAACATGTGAGTAATGCCACAATGAGGCAGCTACTGATTCTTGAAAATTGGAGGTGCAAGACTATTGCATATGACAACAAAACATGAAGTTTAATTGATGTTACTGTTAAATTCTTCAAAGAGGATGTATAGAATGTGTGTGTTCCAAGTACCCTAAGTGTAATGAAATTTACTTAACCCCAGCAAGCCAGGGATAGGTAACTTATTTTTGAAGTTAACCTTGTATCCCAATTTTTTCAATTTTCTTTTCTATCAATACTGATTGTAATTGCATCAGAAGGATGTGTCATCTCAAAATCTTAACAAGATGGCAGTATTCTCCATATCTCGGATAACATTTTATTCTCTGCTTACAATGAATTGTTCTATCCCTGAATGACTCTAGATCAAGATCACTCTATCTTCAATGTACACCAAAGAGGAAATTCTGCTAGGGAATTATCTTGATGCATGGGGTTGGTAAGGTATTGCAAGATTTGGTTAATCTAGCCTCTGAGTATTTTTTTAAAGAGTGATCTGAAAAATTTATTGATGGTATAAACTTTTCTCTTGTGCCTCCATAATTTTCATTCATTTCATTCCCAGTGTTCATTTATCTTTTCCTCTGACCATTGGGCATTATATGTGTACTACCAATTATAGAGTAAGTCTGAAGTAAATACAGTAGGAATCATGAATGCACTGATGTAAAAAATCATCAATTTTCCTAAAATAGCAATGTAAGTTTGGTATTTTGGTAGTAAGTACCCAGCAAACAATTTGAAACACATATCGTCGAATCAACGTTGAATCAACCTTGAATAAACGTTGGTCCAACGTAGCCTTGTTTGCTGGGTACATGTAGATATACCAAATCTATCATGAGGCAACATAAATTACCAGCAGGCATTTACTTTTATGAGAACTATGGGATAGTGTTATTCATTTCATGGGTCTTTCTCTTCTTTTTTTGGTTTCTTTTCTTGATAAGTGAAGGGGCGGGGACACGTGCTCCCCTAGTTCCCCCTCGACGCTACACCGCTGCTTCAGCCCAGTGGCGAGCAGCTATCGGCGCGAGCTTACTTGGAGATTGCGGCGGAATGACAGCGCTAATCTTGCGCCCACCAGAAATCCGTCTGGCTTCCCTGCGTCTTGTCTTACAGGAAACTGGGCTGGCGGCAGTAATCCGACTCGACGAAGGAGTAGCGAAATGCTAGTAGCAAGTGTGACAAACATGATTTAAGACCTCCATAATAATAATAATAAATTATTATTATTAAAATATAAATATAATTTCTGCTGGTGCAAAGATAAAAGGAACTAAGGAATGCAGAAAGTCCTAATCCCACGCGGATGTGCTACTCCGAGAAGGGTTATCTCACTTCTCGGGCTTCATGGAGCCTCCTCAGGTAACACACTGACGTTGTGACAGCGTTGTATTAAAGCAATAATGTTGTGTGAATGTAGTATGCTGTCACCCTGATGTTCTGACAATGTTGAAATGATGTCTTCGCCACAACATTAGACAAATAACTAAATGTCGCAGAAAGAAATGCTTATAAATTTATAATAAATAATTGTGATGAAGCTGTAACATTTTCGAGGCCTCTGAATTTATTTTAATTACAATATATGGAATGTTGTGGCTTCATTGTAGAAAACATTGTTACAGCATTTGAATATACGATGCTGTTACAACATTTTCCTATAACGTTGTGACAACGAATTCTTTCTGGCGTTAACAACGTTTTGACTGACTGCGAAGTAATACCCTTACCATCTAATAGGTTCATTCAATCGACGCAAGATGGCATCTCAACGCCGCTCTAGCGAATCTCCCTTTCATGTACCGGAAATGAGTTCCCTATATTTTTTATTTCGGTACCTGGTCTTTCCCCACGTAAAACTCGGGGAAGAGTTTTGGAATTCCTGGATAGACCCGTTTCGATGAGTTTCACGGCGAAAGGAGACCCCCAGGTACTTCTTGCATTCGGGTCGAAGGAAACATGGCAAAATATCTTAATTCACTCCATGGCGAATGTCTTCAAAGCTCTGATTTATCTAAAGAAGATAAAGCAGCATGAATATTACTGAGGGACTGACTCTCGATATCGCTGGGGGATAAATGAGTATATCATGAGGTTATTAACCCCTTCAGTGTCGCTTCGAGTAAGTACTCGTCATACGGCTGCGCACTTGCCAGTATAGCACGGCAGGCAGCTGCAAGTATTAATGAAGTGGTGTGTGTTTGTGTCGGTATTATGATATTATTTGCAATCTTTTTTGCAGCAATAATCACTTCTCACTTAATGTTGTCATAATGTTCTTACTCCAGAAGGGAAATGTTTTCAGGACGTTGTGGATACTGTAAAAATATAAAATAAGAGGACATTTAGATGTGACAACGTTGCCTACAGTTTAGTCACAACATTCCATATGTCGTGGTACAGCATATCCACAACGTTGTCACCACATGTGTGCTACCTGGATCAGTTGGAATGGAGAACGCAGCGTGAGAAAAGAACGGTTAGGAGTATTTGGTACTGCTCATTCTATCAATAGTATGAGACGTTGTTGAGGAAGTGACTCGTCCCAGCCTAGATATGATTTTCAAGAAGTCGTGCTCTGACCTCCAACCAGAATAGCCGCACTCAGCAAGGCTGTTTCTTGGCATGTTGGCACCCAAGGCAAGGAGTTCCAATGCCCCCCCCACCAAACCAACAACTGCAACAACTGCTACGCGAAACACCACCGCAACTCGGCGATTAGGGCCTTATCCCCGGAAGCTGACAGAGAGCCGCAACTGATGGAAATCATTTTGTTACTTTTGTAAATAATCAAAGCCAAGTCACGGCATATTTTCTTCCATGCTAACCATATTAATAAAAAAAATACTTTTTATTACTGTTTCTTTGCGCGTCCCCCCCCCCCCTCCCTCTCGCAGGCGCCCTAGGCGATCGCCCGCTTCGTCCACCCCTAGTAATGGCCCTAAATGACATCCATTCATCGATGGATGCATAAGGACAGTCCTAATTTTTCTTATTGCCTTTAAGAATCAGTTGCCTAGCCCTTTCATATTGTTTTATTTTTATTTTTTATTCGTTCTACACGGTTGGACATCGGCACCGGCAGATAGGAAACCTGTCGATGGTGCCATATCGGCGGTTGCCGAAACATCCCTATGGCCCTAGGTTCAAGCGACGTCCGAGTAAATAATTCACTTTGGGTTCACTTTAAGTAAAGAGGTAAAATTCCCCCAGGGCAAGCTTATAAAATTAAAAAACTTAAACCTTGATACTAAAGGGAAAGACAGGAATATAGAGAGGGGGACTAACCGATGTTCGTTTTGAAATCAAAGGAGTGAAAGAGCAGTCGAACGAAACAGAAGATAAAAAAAAATTCTGTGTTCCCTCCCTCTCCTTTTCCCACTTCCTGTCTCCGATTTCATGTATTTTTTTTTATCCTTCCTTCTTTCATATAGTCAGTCCCAGCATTTCCAGAAATTGATCGTGATAAGAAACTTCTCGCCCATGCGGGTCACGCCGCCTATTCCTTTCCCCGCCCGGACTGTACAGGCACTCCTCGACTTACGACGCGAGACACGCGCAATCTCGACGCATGCACGGTTTTCGCAACGCATTACATACTGTACTGTATCTGCAACACAGTGCATCGGGAGTCGCCCTGACTCATTCAGTCTTTGTTACGACGCCATTTTGACTGTGATAAACTGTTGTTTTGCTTGCATTTAACTGTGTTTCGACTTACGACGCGACTTTCAGGAACCAATTGTGTCGTAAGTGCGAGGACTGCCTGTATTGTACTGTACTCGTCTCAATCCAATGGGGCATTTCCCATCGGACATTTTGCGCATACATCGCGATGGTTGAAAAAGCTATCAATTCTTCCAATCATCGATAGTGGTATCGATGCATCGACCTATCGTGACAGTCCTTGATACCCAATGCCCAGTTGCAGCGTGGCATCATGCCGCATATACTAGGGAAAGGTTGGGGGGGGGGGCTTCTTCCCGATTATGAAACTGCTATCAGACTCACCGGTATGCTGGTAGGAGGCTACACGGCATAACATGAAGTTTCCCCCCCCAGTTGTAAGGATGTCTTGCACAAGCTGCATTTTGTATGGGAAACAATTCAATTTTTTTTTAAATCCGCCCTGAAGATGTTTCACCCATTCCAAGTTCTAAAGAACGTCTCTTGGTCGGAAGCACAGGGACACTCACAACCGGTCAGTATATTTAAAAAAGAGAGGGGAAGTGAAGAAGAAAACAGTTTCGTGGTTTTTTTTTCCGTCTATATCGTCTCTTGGTCGATTTCTGCGGACTTCTCATAACACTTTCACGCACTCGCTCTGTCTCCAAGAGTTCTGCTGGACCGAGGCCTACCCGACCGTGGTGCATTTGTTACTTGTATCGTGCACTCGAAATCTTGACACATGTCTACGGATGACACGCTCAGATGGAGCAATATTAACACCAAGTAGCCTACGGTATGCTCTGATCTGCAATGATGGAGCAACCATTCTTGAAATAGAGCTCAACAATAACTGAACGCTGTTGTTCTGTCCATCTGTTCACGATGAGAACTTCAATTATCACTCTGAATTCTGAAACAAGCAGAAATGGGTACTCATTAATACTTCCAAAAATATAAGCATACCAGCGAGTTTGTTTGCTCTTTTGGCAAACAAACTCCTTATGGTCGCGCCTTCGGCGCTCCATTGTGTAGGATAGTGATTCATTCCTTGATTAATTTTCAGAGTGGCAAAAATGCATTAAAAGTATGTGCCTGTCGAAATGTGTGCCGTGAAAGGACGAACCGATATTTTCATTGAAATAATTACTCCGATTATTTCTTGTGTGCCTAACGTCAAATCTCTTTATGATCTGCTCTGAGGGGACATATTCGAAAAGTAGGATCTGCGCTCAGGAATCGAACAGATACTTCTGCTCCAAGTTTCAACTTACTTTAGCTCTTTCTTTCATTGAATAAAAAAAGATTCAAGTAAATGCGGTTTTTGCCAAAAAAAGTGCCCTCAGGGGTTTTGCTTAAAAATTAATATTCTTTACTTAAGTCAGTACTTGGAGAACTATGTGCCTACCATGTTTCAACCTTATCAGTTTGCCCTTTTTGCTGGTGCAAAAATATCTTTGGAAAAACTGACGCCATCAAAGGCTGTGCCCTGAGGGTCTGCACCACAAAAGTTGAATTTTTTCTGAACTCAGCATCACCTTAGTTATTGGTTTGCCAAGTTTCACCTTTCTATCTCTGCCGAATTCGGTTGAACAAAAAAAGTTATTTGAAAACGTCACCCCCCAAAAATATGCCATCATATCGTGGATCTGAAACTTGAAAATTTTCCTCAACTCAGTGTCTCAATAGGCACGTCCATGTCAAGTTTCAGCTTTCCAGGTTTATCCGTTTGACTGAAGCAAAAAGAATTATTCGAAAATATTTCTCCCTGAGATTTGTGCCCCAGGGCATTTACCTCCAAAGTGTGAATTTTTCTGAACTCAGCATCCAAATAGGTACTTATGCATCAAGTTTCACCTTTCTATTTCTGCCCAATTTGCCAGGACAAAAATTATTTTTTTTTAAACGTCACCCCCCAAAAATACGCCCCCAGGGCATGAATCTGAAACTTGACATTTTCCCTGAATTCAGTGTCTCAATAGGCACGTTCATGCAGAGTTTTAGCTTTCCATGTCTCTCCGTTTGACTGAAGCAAATATGTATTTTTGAAAACATCTCCCCCTCCCTCAAATTGGGTGCCCCAGGGCATGTACCTCCAAAGTCTGATTTTTTCTGGAGTAATCTCGCTCCGGAGTCGCGTGTCGGAATGAATCTGACATGTTGAAAGTTCCATCACATCCGAATCCATCTCCTCTCGAGGAGTTAGACATACCGGTGTCTTCAAGGAGCAATTATACGCCCTGTTAGCGTTCTCTGTGAGGCAGAAATTAGGATGATTTAGAGAAGTCAGACTTGGGTTTACTTTCGTCCTGGAGAAAAAAAGGACTGACTGGAACGGAAGTCAATATGGTCTTGGATCAACGTTGGAAGGGAAGTATTCAATGGCCGTCATGGTGCAGAAAAAAAGCACTGCAGTGCAGGAGGGTCAACTTCACACGGGATCTAAGATCGCAGGAGAGGGTGTTCGATCCCGTGTTGCAGAAAAAAAACCACTGCAGCGCATTGGGATTGAAGTCAGGTCTCATTGCGTGTCCTTACTAGGCGTTCCACAATCACATCGTAAGGATAGGTTTTAGCGTGCCTAAAGTTCCCGATCGTTCATTTTAAAAAGTAAATTTAATAGGAACTTCCTGTATGTCTCCTGGCCTCTTGGGATGATTATAGTAATTAAGGGCAGGCTGAGAAGCACATTGGTTGGAGTTGGCTTACTCTATGAGGGGCAATCTAGTGAAAACGGGACACTCTCGGTTGTGAGTGATTCATCCCATGCCCCGTTTTCATTTCACTGCCCCTCGTTTATATGTAAGAGATAAGGTAATGTGTGAGGAGACGAAAAGTCAACTTGTATTGGTGAATAATTCTTACAGGGAATATCAGCTTGTTTATAGCCTGGGCTCCATGAATCTGTCTCGAATATGTGGATAACAAATGATGAAGTGTCCGCATTCATAGATTCCTATAATGAGACTAGGCGAGACATATGACGAGGTACTAAACACTCCTGTGAGGGACGATTCAAGGGAAAGAGGGAAAGGTACTTTTATGAACTGTGCGTAAAGCGAGGTCCACATCTCCATCTATTGGCCTGGTAGAGAACTTCAATATAAAGTTCTCAATGTGGGGATATGTCCACGTTGGACTTGGATTGGGCCAACATCCTTCCCCAGCATTCACGTTATGGCCACGTTTCCCAGCTTTACCCCACGTTGGCAATGGCGTAGCGAGAGGGGGGCGGGGGGGGGAGCTTCAGCCCCTCCAACTCCGGTCTAAATGCATCCGCCCCCCCCCCCCCCCCCAGGCGAGAAGTAAGCCAAGCCATTGGCAAAACCCTGGCTACGCCACTGCACGTTGGGCCAATGGTGCGTGTTACCTGGGGGGTTATCTCTTTGGACGAATTTGTTGAAGAATTCCAATGTCTTCCTCTGTGGTGTCTGTGGGAAAAGTTCCGGTACCGTGTGGAAAGTATTGGGGCCTAATAAAGTCTGTCTCAAATTATTATTACGCATAGGGTTTTGGCTTTAATTCCTTTCATCCTTAAGCAATTCGGTTCACATTTGAAACAAGGCATATACAGACTACACCTAAAGATTGTACAATGCTTGGACTGAATCGCTCAACCGGAACCGGAAATACATGAAAATGACACATAATTCCTTTCATCCTTAAGCAATTTGGTTCACATTTGAAACAAGGCATATACAGACTACACCTAAAGATTGTACAATGCTTGGACTGAATCGCTCAACCGGAACCGGAAATACATGAAAATGACACCTCAAAAAGTGTCTCAATATAATATCACGGCCTGTTGCTGCCCCAGAAATGTGACTAATACTTCGTTTTGCCCTCCTCCTTTCGAGATGAGATCGTACATACGGTCTCTCATG
>CAJPEV010001122.1:0-18118 GCA_905338385.1 Darwinula stevensoni
CATTTCAGCGTGGACGTGGAACGTTTGGTCAATCAAGAGTTCCTCGAACCGTATCGACTAGGTCTGACAAGAGAATGACTCCAGGAAGCATGCAAAACGCATGGTGAAGTAGGCGCTACCCGGCTATGGATGACCCGGCTATCATGGCTTCCAAACCTCACACTACATTAGCGCCACCAGCCACTCTAGGTATGAAATATAAGATCTCTATGGTCAAGATATACATCCATATCCAAATTGATGGATGGAATCTTCTTATTGACCCTCTCTTAGTTTTCTTCAGACGAACCAGTTAGTGGACACTCCCAGCGGAGCAGATCTACGATTGCTCCCATTATTTCAATAATCGAATCGATATGGACGATGGACTCGCTTCTTTGGGTCTCCGCAAACGAATTTTTTTTAGCATTCCTGAAGCGGTTCCAATTCTGACTGGCCCAACTCGGAATAAAACGGAGCATCACTTTTCCGTTTATGAATAGTCAGTCGTTTCCCATTCCTATTCTTCCAATTTATTCGTATTTAAATTTTCCTAGTGCAAAAGCACATTTCCAGGATTGCACACATTTAAAGAACGCCTAAAAGGAGAATGCCATGTTAGAATCTGGAGGAAGCAAACGTAGAGAAAATTATGCGAAATCATGAGTGTAGATAAAGGATGTTCTTGTACTTAGAATAAACTGGACTGTATCTGCACACAGAGAAATGATCGGAGGATTGGTGGCTGGATTCCATGATCATCGTGTTTCTGAATAATTAGTTGAAGGCCTCGTCAGTGAGTACCTTTTGGCTCCAATCGCCATTATGTTTAAATGCCTACTAGAGGCGCGCATCTTTGTGCTTCTGTTGTAATCAACGAAAAATTGGGGCTTCACTTTCTTCTGGCACGTGACATGATCCAACTTTTCTGTCTCCCTTATTGTTGGCTTGTGGACACTACTCAGCAAGTAGACGTTCCTCTTGTCTTGCCACTTGACTGGCAAGAGCTTCTCTGTATGCGGGAATTCTACTTTCCCCCTTTTCATTTTCTTTCCAAGTACAGGCATGTTGTTCCCGCTTACTGTCACCCGTGCCAGTGTTATTGATGCACAGTAACTCAAATAATTCGGGGCTCGTATACCATTTGTCCGCGTAGACAATGTGACCTTTGCCCAGGTATGGCGTCATAAGTGTAGCCACAACTGAACTGTACACTCCTCAGTTAGCAAAATATTCAAATTCAGTGTTTGCACCAGTGTAGACAATGAAGTTCGAAATGTTGCCTGTCCTTCTTCGCACATGACGAAGCTTTTTATACCCAAGCGGTGTCGCTTGAATGGTATGTACGGCCTTAAAGAGAGTCTGCCCTTCCAAAGTACGAGGTTCTCATCGATGCAAAGTTCTTGGTATGGGGAAAATATCAGAGTGAATTTCGTTTGGAGGACTGCTGTAATCGGCCGAATTTTCCTCAGGGGTCTTCTTCGCCTGCGGTATTGGGAGAAAAGTGAAGGGCCCTCAGCAACAAGAAAAAATGATTGAGATGCAAAAAAAAATGTTTCGAAAAGAATGGTGTGGTGATCGCGGGGTCGGTGGACCAGTAATCTCTCAAGCTGTTCTTCACTATGAGATTCACGAGAATTGCTGCAGCAAGAAAAACAAATTTTCAGAAACGCACGTGTTAATTCATTCCTGCATCTTCGATTTTTCTCTCAGTTCAGGGTTGTTCTTAAGAGTCCGGGCGTACTCGTTTGTCTCGTTCGCGATGTTGCCCACCGTCGTTAATCAACTTGAAGCAGTCAATTTTTCTTGCTAAAGCAGGCATTGAACAATCAGCATTAACGCCAGACCCAGATGAGTCGAAGTTGAATGCCTTAGGGGTGAACGCTCCTTTATCCCGAGATATTTCATCTTGGCGCCCACGTCTGGCTGAAGTACTGGCAGGTATTGATGGTGTTTTCTCCACTTCTTCGTCTGATTGCCCTCAAGCATTCTCTTGATCAGACTCCGACACCATTGGTTCATCGCTACTAGCGATCAAGTAGCCTTCAGAATCACTATCTGAAATCACTTCAATAATTTCTCTCTCTCTCGTGCTCGCACCCATGCTCCTACGTGCAGCCATGTTCTTTGCTAACAGCTAAGTTGAAATGGGCACTGGAACGGGCATGTCTGTAAGACATCAAGCCGTTCATTTGTCTACGCCACCTTGCCCGTGATACATTTTATTATAATTGCCAGGAATTCCCAATTAAGTTATTGAAAATCAAGGGCAGGATAACTCTGACCACGTACCAAACACGAGTAGCTAATGAGGAAGTCACCCTCACAAAAATCCTGCTCCACAGTATTTATTTATTTCTGACACTTCCTGTAATTACTTGAAGATGGCAGCACTGACGAAGACAAAGCAAATTCAGGAAGCTCCAACTAAAATATCAAATTGATCGCACCTGCTAAGCAGCAGCAATTCAAAACCGAGGATACACGTACCAATACGGACGTACCGTTACAGCGACACTCCTGCGGGACTGCGAGCGCACGGCCGCATAAGTACAGGTACACCGCTTAACTGGATTATGCACACACGTAATTTATCTTTATTGGAGGATGGGAACAAACACATTACAGGCGCTCACCAGACCAAAAATAGAAATTCTTAAGTAAAAAAAAATTAGAAAATTGTCATTTAAATGCTATCAACCAAAATATGAAAAATAATTTCACATATAAAACATCCTCCTATGAAAGGAATAAACACTACAATATACAGAACTCAGACAACACGAGCATCCTCCTAAGATTTTACAAAAGTTCCTAAAGAAACCGGATCACAGAAACCTGACACTAATATACGAACCGAGGACGCATAACAAACAGAACAAATAAAAACATGGTAAAGACAAGGCATTATCCAAGTACTATTTCTTGAATAAAAAATTCAGGAAAAATATTATTTTAAAAGAAGAACAGTCTTCTGAGGTATATACAAAGATACATCAGCGCCAAGATAGAGATAAACACGTTGAAAGAGGTCCGTGAGGTTTCTGGGGGGATTCCCGCAGTGACTACAATTCACACAATAACTGAGGTCTTACTTGTCTAATAGGAGATGAGTAGACTCCATAATTCATGATGTGAGCAAACGGTAAACCACATTTAATATTCTCTTTCTTTGCAGGAAATTTCCAAAATTGAGGATATTCTCCCTCCATAAAGGTTCCTTGACCTTCATCCCAGCAATCAAGAGCGACAGCTTGGAAGAACTCTACCTCTCCAGTAATCAAATCACGAATGTGGGGTTTCACAGATGGGCAACTCCAAAATTGCGGATACTCTCGCTCTGGAATAATTCATTGACCTCTGTCCCAGCATTCAAGAGCGACAGTCTGGAAGAACTCTACCTCTCCAGTAATCAAATCAGGAATGTGGGGTTTCACAGATGGGCAACTCCGAAACTGAGGATACTCTCGCTCTGGAATAATTCCTTGACCTCTGTCCCAGAATTCAAGAGCGAAAGCTTGCAGGAACTCGAAATCAGTTGTAATAAAATTAGGAATGTAGAGTTCCACAAATGGGCAACTCCGAAATTGAGGACCTTGAAGCTCTGGAACAATTACTTGACCACCATCCCAGCAATCAAGAGCGACAGCCTGGAAGAACTATATCTCTATAGTAATCAAATCAAGAATGTGGAGTTTGACAGATGGACAACACCGAAGTTGAGGATACTCTCGCTCTGGAACAATTCCTTGACCTCTGTCCCAGCATTCAAGAGCGACAGCCTGGAAGAACTCTATCTCAATAATAATCATATCACGAATGTGGATTTCGACAGGTGGGCAACACCGAAATTGAGGATACTCTCCCTCTGGAACAATTCCTTGACCTCTGTCCCAGCCTTGAAGAGCAATAGCTTGCAGGAAATCGAAATCAGTTATAATAGAATTAGAAATGTAGAGTTCGACAGATGGGCAACTCCGAAATTGAGGACCTTGAAGCTCTGGAACAATTACTTGACCACCATCCCAGCAATCAAGAGCGACAGCCTGGAAGAACTATATCTCTATAGTAATCAAATCAATAATGTGGAGTTGGACAGATGGGCAACACCGAAATTGAGAATACTCTCTCTCTGGAGCAATTCCTTGACCTCTGTTCCAGCCTTCAAGAGCGACAGCTTAGAAGAACTATACCTGTCTAGTAATCAAATCAATAATGTGGAGTTGGACAGATGGGCAACACCGAAGTTGAGGATACTCTCGCTCTGGAACAATTCCTTGACCTCTGTCCCAGCCTTGAAGAGCGATAGCTTGCAGGAACTCGAAATCAGTTATAATAGAATTAGAAATGTAGAGTTCGACAGATGGGCAACTCCGAAATTGCGGACCTTGAAGCTCTGGAACAATTACTTGACCACCGTCCCAGCAATCAAGAGCGACACCCTGGAAGAACTCTATCTCTATAGTAATCAAATCAAGAATGTGGAGTTTGACAGATGGGCAACACCGAAGTTGAGGATACTCTCGCTCTGGAACAATTCTTTGACCTCTGTCCCAGCATTCAAGAGCGACAGCCTGGAAGAACTCTATCTCAATTCTAATCAAATCACGAATGTGGAGTTTTATAGATGGGCAATTCCGAAATTGCGTATACTCAGGCTGGACATGAATTTCTTGACCTCACTTCCAGCTTTCAATAGCCATGAGTTATTAGACCGGTTTGTGGATTCCAAATTGATTGGAAGCTACAGTGAGTTGGTAGTTTTATTTTTCTTTCATGATCTATAAAGTAATGCGATGATACCTTTCTCCTATCCATTTTGTTTAATTTTTTCACAATGTGCTTGCGTGAATTTTTGGAAAGGGAAAGAATTTTCGAAGTTGGTATTAGAAGGCTAGTAATGATCTTTTCTGACGCCCATAATGGAGCAGTTCCAGGAAAGCTTGAACCTCTTCTACAATACCGGCACTCCCTTCCAATTTCAGTGGATTACCGGAATCCATGTTGCATTCCCACGATATGTTCCTCACGATTTTTTTAAAATAATGCGTGAATTGGGGATGCGTCATGGAAATATGGACTCATATGAATCGTCTGGGAATACTTGAGAAATTCAGGACTTTAATTCCTAAGTATATCATCTGACTCTAGCAAGTTATGGAATTGTAATTTATTTGGCGTTATGAGGAAAGCTGCATTACGTAATATTCAATATTTTCGCTCGTAGCTATTCTATGGTTTCCTTTAAACAAAAAGTATTTGTGGTGTAAGTTGCCGCATTTATTGGCATTCAAGCATGATTTCCGTTTCCCGCTGATTATTCAGCAAATAATTATATATGCCTGACATGGAATTTCCTGCATTTTTATCCCGAAGCGATTCAGTCTTTTACTTTGGATTTGCTTACATTGGGAATATAAATTGTACTATATGCAAGGGTTCCCCATGATTTGATTAATAAATCTGCCCTATGATAACCGTATCTTTTGATAACACTAGCACGCAAGAGGGATCATTCCATCGCAACTCATGCTAAGTTTTAATAGCAACTTGAAAAGTTCACTGCAACTGCTTCACGAATTCCTGAAGTCGGAAATTAATAGGTTATATTGTAGAATTTCATCATACTAAGCATACTAATACTTCGCTCGGGGGGGCAACAATACATTTTCGAATTTCGTGACCGAAAGCTCTCAACCTCTCGAATCAAATCCCCAGTAAAAAAAAGTGAGGAAACAATTCAATTAAATTTGAGGAAGCGCTTCATTTGGAAAAAATGAAGTTAACAGTATTCTCAAATTCATGGCACGCACAAACGTTATATCTCACGGTTTCTATATGCCAAAATCAGTCATCAAAAAGTATTGAATACTGCAAGATGAACAGGCAAAGAGAAATGTTTCTCCAAAAATTAGCAGATTGCCCTCATTTTTTCTCCTTCGCGCATGCCTACAACTTCTGTGCAGTTTGTTCATATAAATGAATCCATTGGTCATCTATATTCAGAATTAAATATGGAATTGTACTTGTTTACAACTTTTTCCTATGTCCCTCGCATGCCCATTGAAGTCGTTTATGTATCAAATGATAGTCTTCACTTTAAAATTTTTGGGGAAAACTGCTGATAATAGTATTCAGTATTTTAAAGCTTCAAATCAGAGTGGAGCATTTCCCAAGTCCATTCCAGGTGTTTCGGCCAACACGAAAGTGTACCTTCAACACAACCGGATAGCTACAATCGATGGCTGGACCCTTTACCGTATCCTAATGGAATTTTCCCAAGGTGATGGTTTTCTCAACCTAGAAGGTGTGTGCCAGGGCTATCTCAATTTATACCTACTTCTTACTTATTTGTTCCTTCTTGCAACTTGGCCATCCTATATTTCAGACAATCCTATCCAGTGTGACTGTGGTATAGCCTGGTTGACATTTGCGCCGGAATCGATGAAAAAATTAAAGGGGACCTGTGGAAATGGGACAAATTTGAAAAACCCAGATCTGACAGAGTTACTGAAAAAATGCCGCAGCGAGACAGTGACCAAGCCAAGTCTTAGGCGTCCACAGTGTCCCAACGTCGTGGGAGGTCCCAGATGCATCGATTCGCAACAAGCTTGCCTTTGCGAAGATGGCACTCTCAATACTTCCTTAGCCTGTCCTAAAGAGACCCAAGTTTGCTGCATCAGCTCCGTAAGTCCAAATTCGACCAAGCTTGCCATAACACAAAAACAATTCCTGTAAAATAATACATTATTACCGGTTGTAGGCAAAAGTGATCGGCTGTGGACCGCTTCCTGGCATCATAAACGGACACTTCCAATGTTCTTATAACGGGCGGATGTAAGATTATTTAACCCTGCTCTCCATTTTTCCTTAGAGAAGACTTTCCTTCACATATTCATAAAATGACATAAATCATTGTTATTAATGAATTATTTTGATGTTTGCATGTTCACCATGAACATGCAAACAACATTGATATAGCTTACTGGTGCATCTCATAACATAACTTCGTGTTTGGTAATAAAAAAGGCATTCGAATTTATGTAATGGTACTAGGTAAGTGTTTCTAGGAGCTATCTTGCAACGTCGCTATAATGCGTCCTAAACTTTATATGCAGCTGGAACGTTAGAACTAGCTACTGAAAAGAGCTCATCTTTCCTTCAGTTACAAAAATAAAAAAAGATGCATACGAGGTGGGAAATACCACATCGGAAGTAAAGTGAACTACACGTGTGATAACTATTACACTCTTCGGGGTCCACGTGTTCGGACATGTGGAGCGAATGAAGAATGGACTGGCCCAGATCCCCTCTGTGAACCTGGTCTGTTTTTTATCGAAAAATCGTTCCAATGATCGATAGAACTTGTAAGATTAAGGAATAACTTGGTGGAACTTCCCGCTCCTCTAGTGTGCGGAAGGAGGGGAAATCTGGTTCTAGCGGGTCAGCGATTGGTCCGTGGAGGGAAGGAAGCATCTCCGGGGTCTTGGCCTTGGCAAGCGGCCATATATGATGTGGAGCTGAAAGATCTCATTTGCGGAGGCGCTCTGATTGGAAGACGATGGGTTCTCACTGCCGCACATTGCGTCGTGGACGACAATCACGACAGTACATTTACAATTCGAGATGTGGAAGATTTCTTCGTCTATCTCGGGAAGCACTATCGAAACGTGTCCAAGGACGATAAATTCGTGCAAAAGATGAAGGTGCAGACGCAAATGCATTTCGTGTTATGTGCAGGTCAAAAAATTTAATTCGATCCCAGATGTAGCACTATTCCCCGTTACTTGCAGGTGACTCAGATCATCGTGAATGAAGAATACTCCGGCTGGGAATCCGACATTGCCCTGCTGAAACTACACGAGTCGGCTAATCTGACGGCACGGGTTCAATTGATCTGTCTTCCGTCCATTGATGTCCTGTCAGATGACTTTTTTGACGGTTCTCAAGATGAATTAAGCGTTCCTCACGGAGGAAAGGTAAGCCACTATCACTGGAATGCCTCATTTTATTGCTTAACAATATAATCTTCGGTCTTACGTCAGGTGGCAGGCTGGGGAAGAGACGCCTCGGACCAGGCAACGGATGTCTTGACTGAAGTGCGACTGACAGTTATACCAAAGCGTGAATGCCGAAATAGAATCCACATGATGACAGAAGATATCCCTACTTCCATAACAAGGAAGACGTTTTGTGCAGGAGAACGCAAAAATGCCACCTCAATAGAGAATGAGGATGGAAAAGGTATGAGAAGCCCTCTCACACCGATCGCGTACGAATTCCATCCTTTTCGATAATTTTATCCTCCCCGTATGGAAGTGCATGCGAGAAATACGTCTGTAATACAATATGGACGTCATTTTCAAGCAAATTGTACCCGGTGGTATATCGTGAATTGTGTGCTTTTAGTACTATAAATAAAAAGGAACATGCTACACAATTGCAGCATCTCTAAGTTTACAGAAGATTACATGAACTCCTGTATATTGAAGTGACAACATTATTTTCACTTAGAATACAGGACGGTGTGTGAAGGGGATTCGGGGAGTCCCATTGTCTTCGCCTCTAATAGTCTTCTGAAAAGTCAATGGGTTGTCGAAGGAATCGTCAGTCATATCTACACAAAATCGGGACAGAATTGCTCCAATTATGAACCTGGCCAGTATGGTGTGTTCATTAGAGTCAATAAGTGAGTTCGCCTTCTCTCATGGCCCTCTTCTATGAAACCGTCTCGGAAATATCAAGGAAAGCGCACATTTTCATGAAAAAGTGGATAGTAAATTATTCATGGTTTCGTGATTCATCTTCGTCCGAAGTTCCTCGTGAATAATCAAATGACTTGGTGTTTTCATGGAGTTTCCTTTTAACTAACCATAGTGATGAGAGTTTTATTTGTTTCCCCTTTTAATACTGTTCATATTAAGATTTCCAAGTATGAGCAAAAAGAATCAAATTTATCCATGGACAGTTTTGCTTTGTTGATGTGGTCTGATCTCGCTTTTTTTCCAGATTTTAATTGTGTGAACCCCTTTTTCACTTTCATCTCCACCATGAATGACTAAGCAATAGTACAATAGATTTACGCGCTCATAAGCACCTATAATGAATTTTGCATTGATGAATTCTTTAGAGAAAAAAGCTTAATAATAGTACTTGAGCAGTGACAGATACAATGCTTATTTTCCTGCGACCTGAACGAATGCTTATGGCCATTATGAAAATCGGTTACCATTCAGCACGTGTTGATTGGGTGTGGAGGAGTGTTGAGAAGGTGTTGGAGCGTGCTGAAAAGGTTTTGGAGGGTGTTGAAGCAGTGTTGGAGCGCGTGATAAGTTTGTTGGAGGGTATCGCTAAGAGGAGGGAAGGGAGAGGCACATGGTGGGCAGTGTGGGTGGGAAGTCGTGAGAGGTGCTGGAAGGCTGGGTGTTGGAAGGCTGGGTGTTGGAAGGCTGGGTGTTGGAAGGTTGGGTGTTGGAAGGTTGGGTGTTGGAAGGCTGGGTGTTGGAAGTGTAGAGGCAGGCAGGTTGGGATAGACGCTGAGGTTGGGATGAAAAATCAGTTTGCACGTACGCCCCAATTGGAAGGAAATTTAAAATGGGAAAGTTTTAATGGAATTCGTGTCCAACTCTTAGATAATATTGCAGTGTGGAATGTGATGAAGATGCTATAGGCTATGATTTTACATTTAGAATAATGACGGTTCCTTCAGTGCTGCGTAATATTCACATCATATTAACTCGCTCCCTTGTGTTAATGTAAATACAACTCCCTTGTGAATCACACTGATCCAAGCCAAACCATGCCCGGAAGCATTCCCCAAGATATGATAGAATTATTTGTAACTCTCCACCTGAAGAAGGGATTATTTCCAGATTTGTATTGCCCGAATCAAGGTGTATCTCCGATTTATTGACTGAAGATGATGCCGGAGGAATGTTGAAGCAATCAAATTGGCTTCCACACGTTATTGACTGTTTAGACCCAAGCAAATCTGTGGCGATGAAGATATAAATATTCAACCTCAACGGATGCCCTTGGAAATGAAGAGAATTCCCGGAAACACCTCTAAATGACCGCGAAGCTCTCTATTCCACTCACACACCCCCCTTCCCCTCAAATAATGGTCTCCGGCTGTAGCAGTACACTTAACACACTTTGTTTCACGCAAGTAAGTTGAAATATGACGCTATGGACCTGGTTAGTGACCTCAGTTGATTGTTGCTCTGTTCGAGTTTGAATTCAAGTGGTGACTTTTCCCCCTCTGCATACATCAGCATGTGTTAAAACATGCGTTTTGTACTAATGAAACCGGGGCGAAATCTGAATGCAATCGACTTGCACAAATCCATTCAATAGAGTCTTACCTTGTGATTGAATTTACTTTCACAAGACGCGGCCCTCTTGTGCCATTTGAACACATTCATGTCGATTCATCTTTTGACAAAAATCAAGGCATCTAGCTGAATGTTGTCTGGAAACACATTAGTCGTTCATTTCGTGAAGCATTCAGAGGCATCGCCTGAGATTCTATATTGAGGTGGAAGATTACTCTTCTCATGTAATATTGATGCATTATACTGTATTTACTGTTTTCATTAGGTTCCGAAATTGTAGAATAATGGGAAGCACATCGCCCGGAGTTCTTACGGGAAATTTGAGTTTCTGGAATTCAAATGCAGCGGAAATCATATGCCCTTCATTACTTTCTAGTAGAGATTAATCTAACACGACTATTTCAATTTGGTGTATTCCAACACGTGCTGATTTCCAACTGGGTGGGATTTCAGTAACCAACCAAATCAACTCTGCGGCACCAACACGTGTTGAATGGGTGTGGGATTTTCCTAAGGGCTAAGTTCACTCTGGATTGCAAGTCCAAATATGTTCATCAGTCATTGGAGCACCCTGTGTATTAGTATTTTATCTTTCATTCACTGTTGGCTGAATTTTCCTTTGGTCGTCTTTGGGGGTAGGTAAACCGTTAATATTGTTCCTACCCATCAGGTTTATTGACTGGATTGAGGAGATGATGTCGATGAACTCATGAACATCGGAGTGAAGGCCCATAACTTCCCAATCAACGATCCCAATTCTATTTTCAAGGTACATGTAATTTGGATGCGGTACTTTCCTCATGATTAAATGTTGAGACAGGAATCTCAAATAGGACCAGGGTTTTGCATTCGGCAGAAGCTATCCCGGAGGGGTCGGAAGAGAAGAGAGAAAAATCAACTGCGATTGCTGCCTTAAATAATTGATTTAGCTAGAGAGGTCACATAAAAGTCAAATGGAAATAAAATACAAGAACCCGCGACATTCGCGTGTAGTTGGATTTTTTTAATTCCTGGTAACACGAAACTTTTAAATTCAAGTAAGTGGTACTCACAACTTTTTCTGTGGGGGGTTTCTCTAATTTTAGTTTGGTTACAGCAGCTTGTCGTCTTTTTTGTCGGCTTTGTTTTCCTTCTGACGAAACTGTGGCGAAATTATGGAGCAAATTTTAAGTGAAAATTGAAGGGAGATTTCTGAATCATGTATATCGTTCGTTTCAATGCAAAGTGTCCTCAATTGTTACTAAATATTTCATATTTCCTCAATGAATGTATTAACTCTCGAGATCGGCCACGTAAAAAATTAGACCCATTCGGAGGAAGAGGATCCCACGTGAGTCAGGTATTCCATGACGAAGTTCTTCGTGAAAACCCTTTAGCGAGAAAATCGATGCTCTCCTTTCTTCCAGGAACTCCATTAATTTCAGCTATTTTTCTTTATTCCAGGTGTTTTATCAAGCGAAATGTGCTTGCAAGCGAATATTCTAAGGTGTCTTCATCTCTCCTTAAATTGTATTACATGCTCGTTACTCTTTGATGAGAGGATTTGTCATTCATGTAAAAATAAAAATCTTTACATCTCATGAAAGAAACGTGTAGGTTGCTTCATGAAATGTAAGTACTTTTTCAAAGTATTGGTTGCACGAGTTGTTTCCTATGAGCGAATGCCTTTAGGAGAGAATTGAACGAATAAAATTCACACATTCTTGGGGACATTTTATTTGCCATGACAAAATTGATTTTCTCCATCGCAAAGCATTCGCTTATTCGTTCCTACCTAGATATCTCACGACATCAATATCGAAACTTTCGTTCAAGGTTTAACGAAACAAAACGCTCTCGAGATCACGAGTTCTTTCGTGGCTGCCGTCGCTGGAGGACTCGTTGAGCCTTTTTTTATTTCGGTAGTGGATGATCTGGAGTCCTTTTTTCGTAATCATTTCCGAGGATAGACATAAGTGTCATGAGGAGTGCAACCTTGGATAAAGGAATGTTGCTTTCCTAAAGAACAGATGATGCGATGAGCTTTGGATAAATTAGTGCTCGAACCCTCAAATGATTTTTTTTTAACATGGACAAGACCAGTGAGTGAGTCTACTCCATACCTAATATGGCAGCTTCTGAGAAATAAGTTCTAAGTTGGACGAAGTCAGTGCCAAACGTAATGCAGTGCCGGAAGAGCAGACTTGGATGAAGAACAGTCTCACATCCGTCGACCTTGAAGTGAAAAAAAAGGCTGAATTAAAAGATTTTGATTGGCGAGTCACCGAGTTGGAGGCTTCCAGAGAATTCGACGATTCCGCCAATGAAACCATCCTAGCCATCCAAGAGAAGTTAGCTAAAGAAAACAGGGTCCTGCCGGAGAATTTGCTACAGCTGGTGGTTCATCAGCGACAACGCAACCTCATCTTTCATGAAATTACAGAGAAAAAAAGGAAACGATGCGGATTTGGCGTTAGAGGGGGTTTTTACGGAGCATCAGGAGATGGATGACTAAACAGGCAATAAAATTTATTTTTATCGGCGTCTAAGCAGGGATCGTCCCGTTGCACAGTGGTCCAGAGTGAGTGAAAACCTGGTGGAAAATATGTTTTTTCCTTAAATCGCTAAAATTCAACCAGTCTCATCCTGAGATGTCCAAAAGAGCATGGCAACACCAACAAAGCGTATGCTAGATAGAGGAAGAGTTCTGCGCTACTCATTCAAAAATTTATAGCCGGGCCAATGACGCTCACGGGTGGCCCTTCCATACACAATCTACGGGCCATCAGCAGGTTATCCTTTGCTTATGAAGGCTTTATGGTTGACTACGATTGGTCATGTCTGGGTCAGCCGACTTTTGTGCCAACGTTCTCTGACCATCCCATAGCCACGTACAGACTGCCACCCTTAAGCCAACCTTTTACGAATGCATCCACACCTAACCCACCTCAATGCCAAAGTTATAATTGACACATTTTAATTAGCTCCGACCCACGTTCTCCACTCTGGCTTCCTCTGGCTACCTAATTTACGCCATGCGTTACACAAATGAATAATTTAAATATGATCTTTCTCTCTCTTAGCTGATCAAGGAGGGGGGGGGGAAGGTCAACATTTTCCAATGAGACTAGATCGTTATTAAGGTTAAGGTAAAGCCTGATCTGAACTATGAAATTTCCTTCTCGCTCCTCGAGGAGAGGGGAAAGTCAACTATTGCGCTCCTGGAAGTCCATACCCACATCCTTCATTGTGACAGGGTGGAACATGCCAATTGCCATCATCATGAACCGGCAGCGTTTCGGTATACGAAGATGCTGCCATGAAATTCGCATGCATGCTTCCTTCATGCCACGGAAAATATATTCTCGCTGTCTTGCATCATTTCCTGCTTTGGTCTTCGTGCATCTTGAAATAAGGAAACTGGATATTTTTATGGGGAAAAAATTATTAAAACAATTTCGATTTTGGAGATTTATAAAGATGAGCATTTTTGTGCCTAAACTTTATTGTAGTTCACTTATTTGACTTATTTTAGGGTGGTTCACATCTAAATACGATCTTCTCCTTTCCTACTATGTGCAAAAATGTGCGATATTATAATAATAATAATAAAAACAAGGTGGGGCACCATCTTCTTTGGATCCTTCCCACGCTGGTCCCAAAAGACCAAGGTAATTAGGTTAAGCAGTTTAAAGACCACTTTCATTGTATTCAGGACAAACGAAGTCAACACCATGCAGTCGCCCCCAAGAAAAAAAAAACAGGATTGCACCGCTTTCGGCCACGATATTCACACGCGGTTGGGAGACCATGTCTAGAGATTGTGAGTGCATTTAATACCGTCAATACCTTTTACCAAAAATATATACCTGCATCCAAATTGCTTATCACGAGAATTTCTGAAGTGCATCCTGCATATATATCAGTGAGGCACTGCATGAAGTCACAGGCTGCATGAAGTCACAAGCTGCATGAGGTCACAGGCTGCATATTTCCATCTCACGTTCGGCACGCGAGCAGCGGATATCCGGAGGACGTACACGGGATAATATCTTGCTCCCTGAGATCGGCAGGCGCTTTCAGTACCGGTTTCAGAAATACTTTTCTTGCTAAGAAGTAGAAATGATTAGAGCAGATGGTTTCCGCGTCAGTGCTGCTATTTAGAAACGTGAGCTTGAGTCTCACAAGACACGTATTAGTTTCGGCTTCGTTCGTCGAGCTGTTGCACGCATGTCACTTTCGAAACAGAATGGTGCCCTTTGTGTTGTCAGGAAGCGAAATTAACCAGCGTCATCTGCCGAGTCTCGCGGGATGTTTGCATTCAAATCGGTATGGAACATTTCGCTTGACCATCGAAAGAGAAATTCGCGACGCGCCGCGGAGACAAGAAATTCCACTGGACGGCCCCGCGACCGAATCCTGATTCGGTGAGAACGGCGGCGTCGCTCAGCGACAGGAAGAGATACTCCGAGACCGTGTCGACCAGCTTCGACCCCGTGTCGTCGGGCGAGGTCTTGTCGATGTGGGTCGCGACGACGTCGAGCGTCGCGAGCTTCGCCGGGAGCAGATTTCGAGCTTGGCGCTTCACCTCGTCGCTGTCGGAGACGAGCAAGAACGCGACGCTCGCGGAGCCCCAGCCCAGCTTCTTCTGCAGTTTCTCGGCGCAGTCCAGGAATCGGGGAAGGCTTCTCACGTCGAGACGCATTTCGTGATCGGTTGCGAATGCTTCGGCTCTGTGAAATTCAGTGGGCCATGGAAGTTGACCACCGTGAGCACGAAAGTGGAGGCCGATCATTTTCGCGACGGAGTGTCCGTGGGTGCGATCGACTCTCAGAAAGTAATCGGCGAATCGCTGCCGATGGAAGTGCTCCGCGAACGTGAGACCATAATAACTCTCCTCCTCCGACAGCGGAGCCATCCCGAAATTTCGGAACGGGAGAATGTCACTCACGCGCTCAAAGGAAACGGTTTTGCCTTTCACACTTTCGTCTCGAGGCAAAACGTTGAAGGCTCGGATCGCCAGCTCCGTCATCCGCTTCATCACGGCAGGGCTCGCGCCGAAGAGGAAGTGCATGACGCAAGGGAAGGAGAAGGTCGGGTCCATCGCGCCGAGCGCCCCTTGCAGGCGACGCAGCTCCTCCGAGTCCATCCCGGGCGCCCGAGTCCACTCGGCGAGGAGGTCTTCGCTCCCGACTGCCTCCATCATCTCGGGGAATGCGGCGCGGCGGTTGGAGCGGATGCGGATGATGTCCTTCCCGAAGTCCAAAGATCGGAGGAGGTCGAGAAACGGGATCGAGTTTTCTCCGTCGATGTCCATCGATGAGAATTGAGAGAATTTCGTTTTCGCGGTCTGGTCTTTCGACGTTCCGTAGACGTCTCCGAACACCCTCATGAATTTCGACGTGTTGCCGTTATCGGCGAAATCGCACGATCGTCCGAAGCGTTCCGCACCGTCGCAGACTTTTTTGGGAATGGGTCTCACGTTCCAAGAAATTCTTCTGGGAGTGAGTGCGAACCACAAGTCGCTCGGATGATCGTGATGTATGAAAAACGCTCTTCCGGTCGAGACGGCGACGACGAACGTCGCGTAAATCCCCTTCATCCGATCCCCGAGCCCACCGCAAATGTGGCCGGTGCACTCCCACACCAAGGCCTTTGGGGGCAGCCTGCCCTCGAGGACGTCTCTGTGAAGCTTGGAGTAGAGGGACTGCCAGGATCCAGCGCCGAACGGCCCGCACACGTCCCCTCCCGGATTTTCCTCGAAAGGCAGATCGTCGCTCTCCGACGTCTTGCCATTGGAGGTGCCGCCTCCTGAAACGTTGGCCTTGGAGGTGTCACCAAGCGGTGCCTGACGACATCCGCACGTCTTGCTCGAGCCATCGAGTTTCACCACCGTTTCGACGTTCCACCTGCCCATAAACAAAACCAGCAAGAAGACTCCGCACAGGAACGAGAACGCCTTCAGCACGGTCGACCTCGAAATCTCCATCCAAATGAGATCTTCCCATCGAAATTTCTTGGGGCTGGCGTCTTGGCCTTCCTGGGACGCTGCGTCCGTGGTGGCGAACATTGAAAACATTTCGTTTCATCAAGTTGCAATTTTAATTGCGTGGATTGGCATTCGATATCCGAAGGACCTTTCTCACTTGCCAGCTTATGCATGTTGTCGGTCGTGACTACCTGCGGCAGTCTCGAATGAGTCCGCCATAAATTCAGAACTTGTTCCGTGTGTGGTAGAGACCTGAAAAATGGGACAAAAATTTCCCTTTGGTTGTCGGAGAAAAAAAAGCTGTTTTCAAGATGGGCCGATTCAATTCTTTTTAATGCAGATTAGTTTTTATATATTTTTTACTTTAATTTTCCCTTGCTTTTAACGAAACAGTGAGACACAGAAAGCTGGAACTTCATTCCCAGTTTAATTTTCAACTTCTGAGTTCAGGGAAATTTCCTTGGTTTTTATTTTGCGCTCCGGCGAAGCGTGACGATGAGAGCCGAAAATCGGTACGGATTTCTCGAAGTGTTGGTCGTAATTAAGGAGGACAAAAGTCAGTTTTGATTTGCATTCCCTCGAGACAGCCCTTTCTCCGCAATGGGACAAAAAGAAACGTTAATAAAAATGTTCATGGTCCAAGAAACAGGTGACGTCACTTTTCTGGAAACTAATCATATGAAATGTTCAATTTTTAAGTTTATCCCCTGAAGGCATTTTTAAATAAATCTGGGCACATTTCGGCGAATATGGGCAGGGGGGGGGAAGGTGAGGGAAGGGGGGGAAGGTGAGGGAAGGGGGGGAAGGAGGGTGGGAGGAAAGGGGGACAGGGAAGTGTGATCTTATCTTCGGGCAATGAAGCCTACCATGTCTAACTATCGAAAATGATGACTCCCACTCTTAAAAAAATGATCAATGGAAAATCTATAGGCATGCATAGGAATCCCGTGGGAAAATAAAGGAATTTTTATGGGTTTTCGAAAGAACCCACAACAATTTTTTCATTTCTTTCTTTCCATCTCAAGAGGTCGGTCGCTGAACCGACTGGGATTTCGGCATTTAAAAAGAAACATGCATACCGGGAGCATTGAGAAACCGATCCATCCAAACTTGAAGCAGTCAATGTTCAACGGTCTTCGAGATACGTCTCTCTCTCTCTCTCTCTCTCTCTCTCTCTCTGAGGTTCTTGAGGTAAGGGTGAAATGTCTCCTGGAAGAAATGCAACATGTCCTAAACTGTTGAAGGTGGAAAGCCGTTTAATGGCTCGTCGTGAAGTAATCAACTTGGCGCATCGAGAGTCTCGTGAATTTTTCTACGACTCCGCAAGGGAAGACGTTGCATCTTCGTGAATTGCCCTCCGACCTGATGCCGACATCTCGGGATCGCTCGCCTCACCGACGGCGCCGGTCCAAGGCCTGCTCCTTCGGCGTTCCAACCGCGACTTGCGCGGGGGAGAGAGTGAATTTCTCAATAAAGTAGCATTTGTTTCTGATTCCAGGAAAAGTGAAGAGGTCGAAGGAGATATGAGTATTTCCTCCCATATTTGCGTCTAGGGTGCGGGGGAGTGAAGGCGTGTGAATATGACAGGGAAATTCTTTTCTTTGTAACATGATCTATTTTGCTAACGAATCTGGAGTAGCCGGGGAGAATGGCGCAGGGGATAAGAAAACTCATCTGGATGAAAGGTACGACCCGAAAAACGACGACCGGATTAAAGGGACAAGATATGCGTTTGATCTCTGAGCATTGTCCAGCGCATTTCGTAATGACTTTCTCCGAAACGATGATGGACTAACACGTTTTCGGGGAAGGACAAAAACGCATCCCTTCGTTTTCG
>CAJPEV010001122.1:23531-59436 GCA_905338385.1 Darwinula stevensoni
GAGTCTGACCCAAACAAATGAAAGGAAGACGATCCGCCAAGTGGAAACGGAAGGCCGACGGCCATAACTTCCACATGCGTGTCGGTGGCAGATGCTTCTCTCCTTTCTATTATCGAGGCCTGCAATTCATTCCGAGGGTGGTTGGAAAGTGGAATCGTGTGTATTTTCCATGTCCAATATGACTCAAACTTGAGGTCGACACGATTCTTCTAGTCCCGAAGTCGTCACATCGACGGTTCAATTCAGTATTGTGGCACATCGCGATAGAGGTGGGGAATAGCATAACAACGAGGGGTGGGGAAGCAGCCATTGTCCTTAACTGGTGATGACATCCATCCGACCCCCATCAAATTTTCCTTCCTTTGCGGTCTCCCTTGTCTAATACCGTCCGCTTCTTTCACAGAGATAGGACCGAGTAAGACTCTCTTGATCGATTTCGAGGAGCCCTCTTCAAAAGCATCTTGTTTGTAATGATGCCAAATCAGGATTGTCTCTGAATCGTTCACTGAGAAATGACCATTTTACGGCGTCAGTAGCGTTCGGGATGCCGGGCATGGGGAATCATGATAATGTAAGCTCTATCAAGACCCGTCGTACGGGCTCATGGGCCCTAGTTGTTGGGTTCATGGCCCCTAGTAACCATTCACTCCCAATGGTAGAAAAGTGCGATTGAGAATAGATCTTCAAATTGCCGCGATTCACGTGCTAAATGATTCATGGAGTTTAAAGCAGGTCTGCGGTGTCTATTTGCGGAGCGAAGGAGCAGGTACCAATGGATCATCCGAGCAGCCCTACTGAATATGCAAGCATGCCCTGATAAGCATGCCCTGACATGCAAGCATGCCCTGGCGAGACCCGCCAACACTTTTACCATGCACAAAGTAGTCGCACTGAGTCTTCTTTAACTCATGTTTGCCTTTGAACTTTCACTTCGTCAAACGAAGTAAAGTTCGTTTCACTTCATGCCTCACACGGGGTATAAAACAGGTCGACTGTGATGATGCAAGGACGGCGTGACGTTTTCACTTCCGTAGGCCAAGGAATCTCAGGAAAGGCAGGCCTGGAATTTGAGGCCCACTCGAGAAATTGGAGATCGAGAAAAGGGATAGTTACGACGCCGCCGACGTCGTCTTTCCGATCCAAGAGTAAACCCTCTTGTGCCATACAGGTGGGAGATCCCGCCCTCGGGAGTCACTCTCCTTGTCAGTAATAAGAGGATGGGGTTTCCATCGATGAAGGGGTCTGGATCCCGAGAAATGTATGGGTTGAGTTAGCATACCGGCGAGGAGGTCATCCTTCCTCCAGAGATGAAAGAGGACTCCAAGTGTAATACGCGGGGAAGTTTTACACTTCCCTAAGGAAAAGTCGGTATCTGACCCGGATACGTAGAATCTCTCTCTCCCCCTCTCCCGTTATGTTAGGGATGGCATGGAGAGGTACAACATAATGTCTTTCGCTTGGTGTTGTAACCGTAGAATACTCGACTGACTTCCTGGAGGCCCATGATTCGATCATTATCAATAGGGGCTGACTGCAACATCGGCTTGACTTACGTGCATGTCACGTTCGTCACGTTCCCTCGAAAACACATCAAATCATGGAATCGGTGAATGAGAAAGAATAGGTCTGCGAGAAAGGAAATGTTCTTGGCGAACTGCGTCATTCCGTATTTCTTCATGCCGAAGGCCGATATTTCAAAGAATCTTCTTCTTAAAGTGGCAATTCAAATGTCAACTGCCTCTTCCTTTCTCCTTAATTGACTATTGGTACTTTGGAAGATTATTTTTCATTTTTGAATGCCAGCTTTTCAGGCTACCTATATTTAACAGCCTTTTCACCTAATCTTTACCTGAAGGGTGCTATTCCACTGGCTCCTATACCTCTGGAGTTCTCATTTTTGCCCCATCCACACGTCCGACCTTGAAATAAATAATAACTTTCTTTGGAACGGCAAAGGCCTGCATGAAAAAAGCAACTATACGTGCTTTCGACAGTCTGCCCGTCACTTGCGTCACTTGGAGATAGGAGGAAAGTAAGAAGTGTTGGATACCAGATACGGTATTTCCCGCGTACGCCTAGGAATCCTGTCTGCGCGGCCGGGAGCAGCCGCTCTCCCCCATTGTACGAGGGGTGATTAAAAAGTCCTGAGATCGAGGCACTTCCAGTTACAATTCACCATTCTTACTTTTATCATAGGAAGACAGATGTCTTTGATGGTGATTGGCGAAATTTCCTCTTATTTGTCGATTAAATTGAATAGCTCAGAGACTGAGAGTATAGAGTTAAAATATTGGTCCTCCTCTGAAAGATGTGCTGGTAGGTCGGCTCTTCTCAATTGTCGCCTCAATTTTAATCCCCCAACAGCAGACCCTTTAGTAGTATCAGGTTGTAAAGGTGAAATTTAGACATTTCGATTTTTTCTAGAAAAAATATGGAAAATGTTAGAACTTTCTATGTAGGTGTATAAGTAGAGTGACCAGTGGGCATTGTGGGCGTGAGTGCTTATCGTGAACCTACAACAGATACATTGACGCAAGACTGCACTCTAGTCGTTGTTGAGTTAATTGTCAATAAATTGTTTTCTGGAAAATGTCTAAATTTCACCTTTACAACCTGATATGTTGAAAAAAAAAACTCATAGAAACTATCGTTAATCGACAAATGAGAGGAACTTTCGCCAGTCACCATCAAAGACATCTGTCTTCCCATGATAAAAGTAAGAACGGTGGATTGCAACTGGAAGTGCCTCCGTCTCAGAACTTTTTGAGCTCCCCCGTATGTAATGGATCCGTCAGCCGCCAGCGCTGAAAGGGAAGTGGATGTTTTAGTGGAAGACGGGCGCCCGGACCCTGGCAGGAAACAGATTGGGCCGTGTTGTTCGGTCGCTATGGTTACTGTAGACGTACATCATATTTTTTTTATATAAACGAATTTAAAAATGGGGGAAAGTGACAGACCGTCGGCAATATCTGCCGTTTTCCCATATGGAAATGACAGATGGAACATCTAAGAATGAAAATCAGCGGAAACGTCTCATTCCGCACCAACGTCAACGGATATCCCTCGATAAGGCAACATCCTTCCCCTCGAGGCGAAAGGGAAATGGATCGGCAGAAAGTTGACTCCAGATAAAGTGCAGACCCTCTCGGAGCCAAGACCCTCGATCAGGTGCGTTCCAAGTCATCTTCTGGCATTTTTCATAGCAAAAAGAGATCTTTTAGGCTTTCTTCATTTTCACCCGCGAATTTTTTTTAAATAAACAAGGGCTTATTAAAGAGTCTTGCTAAAGAATGCTTATTTTCTCAGAATTCCAGCGTCGAGGTCGTCTGCATACAAAGCGACGGTCTTTCAATGTGCGACAAAACTACACCATGAACACTTTTTTTAAGTTATGACTTTTCTTCCTAAAAAACTCCAACACCACCTTGGAGCACTTTTATCGCCAGTCCCTTAGTTGCCGTTTAAGCCTTGGGATAACTCTGATGCTTTTCGGAGACGGTTTGACATTCTCAGTGGAACCAACAAATTTTTTCCCTATGGAAATCTGGACTTGACGTAATGTATGGAGATAACCTTAAAAGGCATATTTAGGAAGTCTTTGGGGAGCACAAGCTATAGAAAATGAAGAAAAACGAGTTCGTTGATATCGGCGACATCACTTCCAGTAAAACATCTATGGGATTATGTTTACTGTCATGTATATATGTATTCTTCCGTCCCAACAGGAATACTTCGCTCACGTGGATCCACTTCCATCATCTAAGAAGAGAGAACTCAGACGAGGAACGACACAACAATCCATTTTCTGCCATCCTCCCATAGCGAATCCTGTGATGATACCATTGTTATCACTCCCCTTCCTTTTCTATCCCGCCTTGGTGTCTGGTGCATTCGAATGCCCCAGCCAATCCATAAAACCCTGCGAGTGCACGAAAGATTCGATCGGCAATGTGGCGGTTGATTGCTCGAATGCCACCAGTTATGCGATTTCCAATGCCCTGAAGATAACCTCATGGCCTTCCAATGTGCCCTGGTGAATCTCTTCTCTTATTCTCTTAGCACATAGCACTCAGATTCTTTCAGTGCAAAATTGCGGTGACAGCTCCTTCATTAGCTCCTCCCCATTCATTAGCTCCACCCCTAATGAAGTTTTGGTTCCTCATCTGGAAAAAATGCGTCCAGGTTGACAAAGCGCTCAGAATGAGCCTACCGGATGTCCCAAAAATGACTAGAACATCATGATGCAATATTTGTGCTTACAGGTGGGAGTCATTATTTAATAGCAACGTAATCCTGAATGGAATATGATCGATTTTCTTGCGATTCACAACAATCGTTCCGCCGATGCTAAGGTTCAGTATTTATGGTGTCAAGACCCACTTCCAAATTGATTGATGAATCTTCTTATTGACCTTCTCTTAGTTTTCCTCAGAGGAACCCGTTCGTGGACACTCCTATCGGAGTAGTTCTGCGTTTGTTCCTAATGTGTCAATAATCGAATCGATAAGTACCATGGATTTGCTTCTTTGGGTTTCTGCTAACGATTCTTTTTACGGTTCCAATTCTTTCTGGCCCAACTCGGAATAAAACGGAACATCACTTTTCCGTTTATGAATAGCCAGTCGTTTCCCATTCATATCTGAGTAGAAATAAGGTGGGATATCAGTGAGAAGGCATTTTAAAAAATTGCTTACTCAATTCATGCTCCTTTATTAACCCATTGAGCTATGGGTTTTTTTTGACTGGCCATGCCCCCAAAGGTGAATTTTTTATTGCAGATGGGCTCCAGCTCTGAATTTCTTACTTTTACTAGTCAAAGCAGCATATACTGTACCTCGGGTTTATGAGAAAATATCCTTATACCAACATTCTCAATGTTTCTTGGATAATCAGTAGTGCTTCAGGGTTTGGTAGTCCTGGTAGCAAGAGGCGATGGAGAGCGCTACACCAAATTCCAAGCACATATACATGGTCTCCTCTCTCTGGCATGGTTTTCGCGCGGAATGCTTGAAAACGTGAAATTGAGGGTGATTTTCCTAAGCCCCTGTCCGAGGCACAGGATGAGGGAAATGCCTTTCAGTGAGTTTTGCTGGGTTGTCAACGCTCTTTCGCCCTCCATGCATGGAGTTGCGAATAGTGGGGCATTCTTCGACAAGCTTCTTCGCGAGATTCTGTTTGAACTTGCTGAAGGATATTTTTTTTACCAGATCTCTCTCGATACACCACGTAGGCGTTGAGAACTGCCATGTCGAGTAAGTGGAAAATGAATTCTTGTACCACTTGACGAATTTGCGTACGGAGTCCACAAAGCTCATTAGCATGTCTGTTTTATCTACAGAGCCCTTCTTCCGTTTGTAATCAACGATACTTTCGGGCTTCACTTTCTTCTGGCCCATGGCATGATCAAACTTTTCTGTCTCCTTCATTGCTGGCTCGTGCACACTACTCAGCATGTAGACGTACCTCTTGTCGTGCCACTTCACTGATAACAGCTTTTCTGTATCCAGGAATTTTACTTTCCCCCTTTTCACCTTTGCAAATACAGGTTTTTTCCTCCTTACTCTCACTGGTGCCGGTGAGTAGCAACATGTCATTGAGTTTATTAAGCCCCGAGCATATGGTTAACAGTTGCATCTTTTACACTGGAAACGGATCAATCCTGAAGTAGTCACATTGGTGTTGTCTTGGCCTGTCAGGATTCAATCCAAAATATCCGAATTCAGTGTTTGCACCAGTGTAGACAATGAAGTTCAGAATGTAGCCTTTCCTAACGTCGCACATGACGAATATTTTTTACTAAACAAACTCGCTATGGACGCGCCTTTGGCGCTCTGCGATCTAAGGCATCCGTTTTAGATGCTCATCCCTACTAATGCGGTCAAACTTCTTTGTCCATGGGTTCAATTCTCGCACCTTTAAAGTAAATGTGTGAAAAACATATTCTTATTGACGCTATGTCATTTGTAGCATAAGGATCACCGATTAACAATTGTGTGTAGTTTAGTGTTCCATTGGTGTATTCAATTACTGTCTCTGGTCCAGGCACTCTTGATAGCATATCAATCTCCAAAAATGTAGGAGTAATAGTAACCATATGAACCACATAAGCCAATTGAGNGCTCCTTCATTAGCTCCTCCCCATTCATTAGCTCCACCCCTAATGAAGTTTTGGTTCCTCATCTGGAAAAAATGCGTCCAGGTTGACAAAGCGCTCAGAATGAGCCTACCGGATGTCCCAAAAATGACTAGAACATCATGATGCAATATTTGTGCTTACAGGTGGGAGTCATTATTTAATAGCAACGTAATCCTGAATGGAATATGATCGATTTTCTTGCGATTCACAACAATCGTTCCGCCGATGCTAAGGTTCAGTATTTATGGTGTCAAGACCCACTTCCAAATTGATTGATGAATCTTCTTATTGACCTTCTCTTAGTTTTCCTCAGAGGAACCCGTTCGTGGACACTCCTATCGGAGTAGTTCTGCGTTTGTTCCTAATGTGTCAATAATCGAATCGATAAGTACCATGGATTTGCTTCTTTGGGTTTCTGCTAACGATTCTTTTTACGGTTCCAATTCTTTCTGGCCCAACTCGGAATAAAACGGAACATCACTTTTCCGTTTATGAATAGCCAGTCGTTTCCCATTCATATCTGAGTAGAAATAAGGTGGGATATCAGTGAGAAGGCATTTTAAAAAATTGCTTACTCAATTCATGCTCCTTTATTAACCCATTGAGCTATGGGTTTTTTTTGACTGGCCATGCCCCCAAAGGTGAATTTTTTATTGCAGATGGGCTCCAGCTCTGAATTTCTTACTTTTACTAGTCAAAGCAGCATATACTGTACCTCGGGTTTATGAGAAAATATCCTTATACCAACATTCTCAATGTTTCTTGGATAATCAGTAGTGCTTCAGGGTTTGGTAGTCCTGGTAGCAAGAGGCGATGGAGAGCGCTACACCAAATTCCAAGCACATATACATGGTCTCCTCTCTCTGGCATGGTTTTCGCGCGGAATGCTTGAAAACGTGAAATTGAGGGTGATTTTCCTAAGCCCCTGTTCCGAGGCACAGGATGAGGGAAATGCCTTTCAGTGAGTTTTGCTGGGTTGTCAACGCTCTTTCGCCCTCCATGCATGGAGTTGCGAATAGTGGGGCATTCTTCGACAAGCTTCTTCGCGAGATTCTGTTTGAACTTGCTGAAGGATATTTTTTTTACCAGATCTCTCTCGATACACCACGTAGGCGTTGAGAACTGCCATGTCGAGTAAGTGGAAAATGAATTCTTGTACCACTTGACGAATTTGCGTACGGAGTCCACAAAGCTCATTAGCATGTCTGTTTTATCTACAGAGCCCTTCTTCCGTTTGTAATCAACGATACTTTCGGGCTTCACTTTCTTCTGGCCCATGGCATGATCAAACTTTTCTGTCTCCTTCATTGCTGGCTCGTGCACACTACTCAGCATGTAGACGTACCTCTTGTCGTGCCACTTCACTGATAACGGCTTTTCTGTATCCAGGAATTTTACTTTCCCCCTTTTCACCTTTGCAAATACAGGCATGTTTTTCCTCCTTACTCTCACTGGTGCCGGTGTCATCGTTGTACAGTAACTCAAATAATTCGGGGCTCGTATACCAATTGTCAACGTAGAAAATGTGACCTTTGCCTAGTTAGGACTTCATCAGTGTAACCACAACAGAACCGGACAGTCCTAAGTTAGAAAAATATCCGAATTCAGTGTTTGCACCAGTGTAGACAATGAAGTTCAGAATGTAACCTGTCCTAACGTCGCACATGACGAATATTTTTTATACCAAAGCGGTATCGCCTGGATGGTTTGTACGGCTTAAAAGAGCAGTACCGTACATACCGGTGGACCAGTAATCTCTCAAGGTGTTCTTCACTGTAAAGTTCATAAACATTGTAGCAGCAAGAAAAACAAATTCTTAGAAACGCACGTGTCAATCTATTCCTGCATCTTCGATTTTGGCTCGGTTCAGGGTTGGTCTTCAGAGTCCAGGCGTTCTCTTTTGGCTCGTTCGCTATGTTGCCATTACATCACGGCCGAAAATCAACTTGAAGCAGTCAATTTCTCTTGCTAAAGCAGGCAGCGAACAATCAACATTAATGCCAGACCTAGATGAGTCGACCTTGACTTTTTTAAGGGTGAATGCTCCTGTATCCCGGGAAATTTCATCTTGCCGCGCACGTTTGTCTGGAGTACTGGCAGGTGTTGATGGTGTTTTCTGCAGTTCTTCGTCTGATTGCCCGCAGACATTGTCTTCATCAGACTCCGCCACCATTGATTCATCGTGAATAGCGATCAAATCACCTTAAGAATCACTATTAGAAATCACTTCGCAAATTTCTCTCTCCCCCGCGCCAGTACCCATGTTCCTACGTGCAGCCATGTTGTTTGTTAACAGCTAAATTAAAATGGGCACTGGAACGTCCAAGTCCGTAAGACATCAAGCGGCTCCCTTGTCTACAACCACCTTGCCCGTGATACCTTTAATCATGATTGCCGAGCTTTCCAATTAAGTTATTGAAAATCAAGGGCATGACCATGTACATTTAAAAACCCGAGTAGGATGGGTTATTGATGTAGTCACCCTCACAAAAACCGGCTCCACAGTATTTATTTATTTCTCTGTTACTTCCTGCAGCTGCTTGAAGATTACAGCACTAACTAGGACAAAATAAATTCATGAACCTGGACCTAAAATATCAAATTGGGTGTACCTGCAAAGCCGCGAATATACAAATACGAAGATACAGGACGTACCGGTAAGGCCACACTCCTGCAGGAACGCGAGCGCACGGACGTGTCGGTACGGGTATACCGCTCAATGGGATAATACACAGACGTCATTTCTCTTTATCAGGGGATAGGAAGAAACACATTACAGGCGCTCACCAGACCAACAATAGAAATACTTCCGTAGCAAAATATGGAAAAAACTTTCCCGTATGAAACATCCTCATTTGAAAGAACGAGAGCCAACAACATACAGTATTTAAGCAACATGAGGAACCTCCAAAAATTTTGCGAAATATCTCAAGGAAACCTGATCACTCAAACCCAAGGAGGAAATCGGAACTCAGACATTTAATATTACAATTTATATTAGAAGAATAGAATAATTAGAGCATTCAAAGAAACAGAGAAAAGACATTGCTTTTTGCAATAACTATTTTCAAATAATAATAAGCGGAAAAATAGTTGTGACAAAACGGGAAATGTCTCCTGTTGCAAAGACATCGATAAATACGGGCCAAGATGGAAATGGAAATGTTGAACAGGGTCCGCGGGTCTTTGGGAAAGGATTGCCAAAATAATTAAGATTGACAATAGAACCCTAGTTCAAGTTGTCTAATGGACGTTTCAACTCCATCATCCATGATGTTATGAAAAGGTAATAAACATTTCAGATCATTTGTTGTTGCAGGAAATTTCCCAAATTACCGACAATCCATTTGGCCAACAATTACTTGACCACCATCCCAGTAATGAAGAGCGACAGCTTGGAAGTACTCTACCTCTATAGTAATCAAATCAAGAATGTGGAGTTCGACAGATGGACAACTCCGAAATTAAAGATACTCTGGCTCGGGAACAATTACTTGACCTCCATCCCAGTAATGAAGAGCGACAGCTTGGAAGAACTCTACCTCTATAGTAATCAAATCAAGAATGTGGAGTTCGACAGATGGACAACTCCGAAATTAAAGAAACTCTCGCTCAGGAACAATTCCTTGACCTCCATCCCAGTAATGAAGAGCGACAGCTTGGAAGAACTCGACCTCCATAGTAATCAAATCAAGAATGTGGAGTTCGACAGATGGACAACTCCGAAATTAGAGAAACTCTCGCTCGGGAACAATTCCTTGACCTCCATCCCAGTAATGAAGAGCGACAGCTTGCAAGTACTCGACCTCCATAGTAATCAAATCAAGAATGTGGAGTTCGACAGATGGAGAACTCCGAATTTATGGATTCTCAGGATGGGGGAGAATTCCTTGACCTCCTTCCCAGGAATCAGGAGCTACAGATTGAGAGAACTCGACCTCCATAGTAATCAAATCAAGAATGTGGATTTCGACAGATGGACAACTCCGAAATTAAGCATTCTCAGTCTGGGTATGAATTCCTTGACGTCATTACCAGCTTTCAATTGTGACGATTTATTAGACTGGTTTCTGGATTCCAAGTTAATGGGATGCTACAGTGAGTGGTGGTTTTTCTTTATTCCATGATCTTTAAAATAATGGGATATTTCCATATTTCTCTTCATTTTAACGACTTCTTTTTCATTATGTTCTTGTGTGCATTTGTGTGAAAGGTAGGTATACCTGACTTTTGTACTGCAAGACAAGCGATGAACCTATCCGAAGCCCATAATGGAGTAGTTCCAGGAAACCAATAACTGTCTTTACGATACCGGTACTCCCTTCTACTCCCTTCATCACATGACCCGAATGCGAGAGTATTCCAACGATCTCTTCCTGAAAATTGTTTTTCGTTATTCGAGTGAAGTGAATGAGTCATTGAAATTCGAACGCATCCTAAAATTTCCTGCCTCGAACCACGAATCTTCTGAAAAGACATGAGAAATTAGGTGGTTTTATGTAACATTTTCTTCCAAGAAGATATGGAATTGTAATTTACTTGGGTATGTGATCAAAGCTGCAATACGTAATATTTTCGCTTGCAGCGATTTCATAGTTTTATTAAGAAAAATGTATTCATGTTAAAAGTGGTCACATTTATTTGCATTGAAGTATGTCTCCCGTTTCCCGTTCATTATTCATGAACTAATTATTTGTGCATGACTTGGAATTTCCTTAATTTTTATTCCGAAGTGATAAGATTTTTAATTGCATGTGCTCTCCTTGAGAATATAAATTGTTTTATATACAAATTTTCCTCATGATTTGATTATTATATCTGCCCAAAGACGGCAGTTTCTCCCCACACAGCACAGGGATGTCCCAGGGATGTCCCTAACTGGTCGATTTGTCCCCATGGCTTCATAATATATCCTGAAGACATCTTCTTTCGGACGGTTTCGGACATCTCGCAAGGGATGTCTTCCGGACGTCTTTTAGACATCTTTAGTCGATATCTTAGAGATATTCCTTTTCGGGATATCTTTAAGACATCCTTAGTTGAATGTTTCTGGATATCCTAGAGGGGATATCTTGAAGATATCTTCAGTCGAACGCTTTTCGATATCTCGAGGGAGATGTCTTAGGGACATCTTAGGGATGTCTTTAGGCATCTTCAGTGCTTTCTGTCGCCTTCAGTCAGGTGTATAGATGGTATAGATGGTATAGATGGTATAGACGGTAGATGTCTCCCGTGAGCCCTGGTCTGCAACCTCAGAGCTTTTCTATCGAATTCATCTACTTGTTTAGTCCTGAGGAAAAGTAAGGATTTTCGTACCATACATAAGGAAAACTGTCACCAGGGAAAGTGAAAAGATTGCGGTCCGAATTTTAATTTATTCCTTTATATTCTCATTAATGGTGTCTGATCGGCATGTCTGGATACAACTATATTGGCTGGAGGCCTGAGTCCATACTGCTTGAGAGGCATGAGACTACGTCACATCATCCATGACCACTCGTGTCAAACGTGCTAATTTACGTCCCTTGGAGATGTGTCTCCTATGATGGGCCCCTTTAGGAACGGTATTTTCCTCCCCCTTAATCGTCACTCTTCAATCGATCAAGAACTTTAGAATAGGTGTTCCTAGATGAAATAGAGACATCTATGAAAGCAAAGGGTTCTCCTTGCGATGGGGAATGAGTCCATTGCGGATAGGAAGCCCCCTACAAATACTACCTAGAACTTCTCACTTCTCCCAATGGGATATCTCTGGGACATCCTTCGGATATACTTGTGCTGCAAGAAAAAGACATCCTTGGGATGTCTTTACCTCCTGACATCGTGATATCCCTGAGATGTCCCCACAAGTAATGTCTGGGACTTGCCCCAAGGGAATATCCCTGGAACATCTCTGGGATGTGCTATTTCTTCAAGAAAGGGACATCCTTGGGATGTCATTGGACCCAGATATTTTGATATCCCTAAGATGTCCCTATTCCTTGTCTCTGGGACATCGCACTTGTCCCAAGGGGATATCTCTGGGATATCTTTGGGATATACCTGTGCTGTGTGGGTCTTGATTGCGGTAGCAAACAACAGGATCATTCCATGCTGACTCATGCAACATTTTATTGACAACTTGGAAAATTCACTGCAGCTGCTTCACCAGTTCCCGAATGAGGAAGTCGAAAGCAGATAGGTTACAATGTAGAATTTTTCATATCTCTAATCATACTAATTTCTTAATTCGCTTCCGAAGACAACAATATATTTTGGAATTTCGTGACTCAAAACCAAAAGCACGCAACCTCTCGAATCCAATCTCCAGAAAAAGTGAGAGAAAAAATTCAGTTGAATTTAAAGAAGCGCTTCATTTGGAAGAAAAATGAAGTTAAGAATATTCTCAAATTCATTGCACAACCGAAGGTCATATCTCATGATTTCTAAATGCCAAAATAATCCTTCCTTCAGGAAGGATTTAATATTACAAGATGAAGAGCTAAAGAGTACTGTTTCCATAAAATTGTTGATTGGTCTCTTTTTTTCCATCGCACATGCCTACAACTTCCGTGCAGTGTGTTCATTTAAATTATTCTATTTGCCATCCATACTCAGAATTAAATATGGGACTGTGCTTTTTTACAATTGTTTTTCTATGTCCGTGGAATAATTCAACCGATTGATGCCGTATATGTAAAAAATGTGACTCTCCACTTTCAACTTTTTAGGGTAAACTGCTCAGTATTCAGTATTTTGCTGCTTTAAATTAAAATAGAGTATTCCCACGTCCATTCCAGGTGTTTCGGCCAACACGAAAGTGTACCTTCAACACAACCGTATAGCAACAATCGATGGCTGGATCCTTTACCGTATCCTAAAGGAATTTTCCTATGGCGATGGTTTTCTCAACCTAGAAGGTGCGTACCAGGGCTGCCTCAAGCTCTTCCTGCTTCTTTCTTAGTTGTTCTTTCTTACAACCTGGCCATCCTGTATTTCAGACAATCCAATCCAGTGTGACTGTGGTATAGCCTGGTTGACATTTGCGCCTGAATCGATGAAGAAATTAAATGGAACCTGTGGAAATGGGACCTATTTGAAAGACCCTGATTTGGCAGAATTGCTGAAAGAATGCCGCAGTGAGACAGTGACCAAGCCCAGTCTTACGCGTCCACAGTGTCCCAACTTCGTAGGAGGTCCCGGATGTATCGATTCCCAGCATGCCCAATTGTGCAATGAAGGTACTTTCAACACTTCCTTTGCCTGTCCTAACGAGACCCAAGTCTGCTGCATTCGCCCCGTTGCAGTTGATCCACCTCGGCATGGAAATGTAAGTCTACATTCTGTTTTGCCTTCCATGAGGACATCACAGGTGCTGTTGGGTACAGCATTATGAGATCGAAAGAATATTATTCCCGGTTGCAGGCGGAGGTGACCGGCTGTGGACCACTTCCTGGGATCATAAATGGACGCTTCCATATTCTCTCTTGTTGGAATGACGGGCTGAGGTAGGATTATTACAAATTATCTGGTGTTTTCTCTGGATGGACGGGATTTCCTCATGGACTTCATGAAATGACACGAGAGTTACCATGCAATTACATTACCACCCTGGGACTCGACTTCGGTTTTTGGCACATCTTTAGATGGAACTTCAATTTTCGGAATTAAAATACTTTAACAATTATTACACGTGGCTAGGTAAATATCGATTGATTCTTGAAGCGACCCGAAGCTGCCGGGATTTATTCGGCCTGAACCTCCTATGAAGGTGGAACTTCAGAATTCGCTACTGACAAGACCTCATCTTTCTTTCAGTTACAAACATGAACCAGAATGCATTCAAGGTGGGAAATACATCATCGGAAGTAAAGTGAACTACACATGTGAGAAATATTACACTCTACGGGGCCCACGTGTTCGGACATGTGAGGCGAATGAAGAATGGACTGGCCCAGATCCCCTATGTGAACCTGGTCTGTTTTTTTCTAAAAACTGTCCCTATGATCCCTGGAATTTGTACGATGACGTGATTCCAAAATGGATTTTCCCGCTTTTCCAGTGTGTGGCAGGGGAAACCTGGTTCCATCGCCTCAGATATTGATTCGTGGAGGGAAGGAAGCATCCCCGGGATCTTCTCCTTGGCAAGTGGCCATATATGATGTGCAGATGAAAGATATTATCTGTGGAGGAGCTCTAATTGGAAGACAATGGGTTCTCACTGCAGCACATTGCGTCGTGTACCACAATCATGACAATACCTTTACAGTTCGAGATGTTGAAGATTTCTTCCTCTATCTCGGGAAGCACTATCGAAACGTGTCCAGGGACGATAAATTCGTGCAAAAATTGAAGGTGCAGAACCAAATGTATTTTGTGTTATTTGCGCGTCAAAATGTATATTCGATCCCAGGTGGATAACTATTCCACATTGCTTGCAGGTGACTCGGATCATCGTGCATGAAGAATACCCCGACTTGGAGTCAGACATAGCTCTAATGAAACTCCATGAATCGGTTAATCTGACGGCACGGGTTCAGTTGATCTGTCTTCCGTTCAATGATGACCTGTCAGATGACTTTTTAGATGATTCTCAATACGAATTTTGCGGTCCTCACAAAGGAAAGGTTAGCGAAGGTCACTGGAATGCCTCTTTTTATTTGGCTCACATTATAATCTTTGTTCTATCGTCAGGTGGCAGGCTGGGGAAGAGACGCCTCAAACCAGGCAACGGATGTCTTGACTGAGGTTCGACTGACAGTTATACCAAAGCGTGAATGCCGAAATAGAATTCATATGATGACAGAAGTTCTCCCTGATTCGATAACAAGAAAAACGTTTTGTGCTGGAGAACGCAAAAATACCTCCTCATTCGGGAGTGAGGATGGAAAAGGTATGAGAAACCCTGCTACTCCAATCGCGTACGAATTGCATCCTTGCCAATAATCACTTCATCTGCATCGTATGGAAATGCACGCGAAAAAGACATGTGTAATGCAATACGGACGTGATTTCTCAGCGAATTGTAAGAGTTGGATGTCGTGAATTGTGTGCTATTTATACTATAAAAATGTAAGATCATGGTATTCACAAGTGCATCATCTCATGATTTACAGGATATATCGTGAATTCCAGCATATTAGTGTGACGATATTATTTTCTCGTAGAATACAGGACGGTGTGTGAAGGGGATTCGGGGAGTCCCATTGTCTTCGCCTCTCATAACATTCCGAAAAGCCAGTGGGTTGTAGAAGGAATCGTCAGTCATATCTACACCAAATCAGGGCAAAGTTGCTCTAATTATGAACCTGGCCAGTACGGTGTATTCATTAGAGTCAATAAGTGAGTATGGTTTCTCTCATTGCCCTCCTATGTGAAGCCGTCTGGTAAATATAGGGGAAAGTAACAATTTTAATGAAAAAGGGCATCTGAATAGATGCATGGTTTTATAATTCTTCGTCAAGGGTTCCTTGTTAATAATAAAATGATTTAGAGCTTTCTTGGAGTGTCCTTGGAAAAAGCTAGAGTGATCAGGGATTTCTAAGTTTCCTTTTTTCGAAACACGGTTTCTAAGTATGAACAAAAATGATCAAATTTAACTATTGGCAACCGGGACAAATTCTTTTCTTATGATATTGAAGGGGTCTGTCCTCATTCCCCTCATTCAGATTTTAATCATGTAATGCACCACACTTTTAATTTATCTCCATAGTGAATGACTAAGCAACAAAATATTAACAAGTCTCCGCGCTCATAAGCATCTAAAATGAATATTCATTAATAAATTCTAAAAAGAGGTTGGTTTTACGTACATGTGCAGTGACAGATTAAATGCAAATATTTTTTCAGCATAACGCAAGCTCAAAATTTACCAAAATGAATTGAGGTCCGGATATATTTTTCGGTAATTGGAGCTCCCAACGTAATGGTATTTTTTCTTTCATTCACTCATGGCAGAAATTTCCATTTGTCGTCTTTAGGGATAGTTAACTCGTTAATACCGTTCTTCTCTTCCAACAGGTTTCTTCACTGGATCGAGGAGCGGATGTCGATGAACTCATGAACACCAGAGTCAAGATCTATAACTTCTCATTCGATGATCTCAATTCTATTTTCAAGATACTTCCGATTGGGATACAGTTTTTTCTTCTCATGACTAAATGTTGAGGCAGTAATTTGAAATTGGTCAAGGGGTTTTACATTCGGCAGAAGCTACCCGGGAGGGGTCGGAAAGGACAAAAAAAAATCAAGCGCGATTGCACAGAAAATAATTGATTTGGTTGGAAAGCTTGCAAGAAAGAAAGTCAAAAGGATAATGAAATACGAGAACCTGCCGCATTCGCATCTAGACGGATTTTTGCATTTCTGTAAAAACACAACTTTTCAAATTCCAGTAAGTAGTACTCTTTTTCTGTAAGGATATCTTCAATTTTAGTTGCAGCTTGTCGTCAAGGCGCGGTGGTCCGTAAGAAATTGTGAGAAATTATAAAGTAAATGTTGAGTGAAAACCGAAGGGAGAGTATTAGTTTTATCGTTCGTTTCAATGCACCGTGTCCTCAATTGTTGCTAAATATGCATCTTTCCGCATATTTCCTTGAGGAATGTATTATTTCCCAAGATCGGTCATGTAAAAAAATACACCCACTCGGAGGAAGGGGACCCCACGTGAATCATGTATTCAATGACGAAGTTCTACATGAAAAGCCTTTGGCAAGAAAGTCGATGCTCTCCTTTCTTCCAGGAACTCCATTAATTTTTGTCATTTTTCTTTATTCCAGGCATTTTATCAAGCAAAATGTGCTTGCAAGTGAATCTTCTAAGGTATCTTCATCTTTCCTTAAATTGTATTACATGCTCGTTACTCTTTGATGCTTCAGTGATGAGAAGTTTTGTCATTCATGGACAAATAAAAAGATTTACATCTTATAGGAAAAACGTGCAGGTTGTTTCACGAGATGTAATGCCCATTTTCAAAAGTATTGATTGCACGTGTTGTTTCCTATGAGTGAATGCCTTTAAGAGGCACTTGAGCGAATATAATTCTCGCATTATTGGAGACACTTTCTTTGGCATGAAAAAAAAAATCCGCTCCACCTCAAAGCAATCGCTTATTCGTTCCCACCTAGATATCTCACGACATCAATATCGAAACTCTGGTTCAACGTTTGACTAAACAAAACAAACTCTCGAGATCACAAGTTCTGTCGTGGCAACCGTAGCGGGAGGAGGCGTTGAGCCTTTTTCTATCTCGGTAGTGGATGATGTGGAACACATTATTCTTCCGTCTTTATTTCCTAGGATAGACCTAAGTGTCGCGAGGAATGCAACCTTGGATCGAAGAAAGTTGCCACCCTAGAGAAGACATTGCAGCTGCACTCGATTAGACGATGAGCTTTTTGGATAAATTTGTGCCCGAAACCCTCAACGGACTTTTCTTTTTAAAACACGGATAGAACCAGTGAATCAGTAAACTCCATACCTAATATGGCAGACTGCAAGAAATAAATTCTAAGTTGGACGAAGTCAGTGGAAAACTTGATACAGTGCTGGCAGAGCAGATCTGAATCAAGAATAGTCTCACAACCATCGACCTTGAAGTGAAAGGAATGTAGGTTGAATTAAAATCTTGTGTTGAAAATGGCGTGCTGCATCTGAAAAAAACAAGCTCCATTTCATCGGGCCAAACGCGTATCAGGAAATCAAGGGCTACCAAATTTTCCTGACTAATACCTTTTAAACGACGAAACGTAGCAAGAAATTGATGGAGCTTGTATATGTTAGACGCTGCAAGCCATTTTCAGCACTTCGTTGACTTAAGGCTCAGATTGTGGAAGTGTGATTTCTTGTATATTATGAATAAATGAGCCAGTACCCGGTCAAATGACATGACATGAAAATATTGGGAGGAACTGATGATGCACGCGATCGCAATGTATTTGTGCCAGATTTCTGATTTCCGCATCCATGTTCATAGCTGAACAGAGTCCTTTTTCCCTTCATAATGAAAGTATAAAAAGAATTTATATTTTTTAAACTAGATTCAAAGAAGTGCTTTCAATCAAGCGATTCTTTGCATCTTCCATCGTTTTAGAATCCCATCCCATCGTTTTGTTCCATCGTTGAATGGAAACAAAAAATTAGCAATATGTTACTTGAATAATTGGCAACATTAGGCAGGTGCCGCATAGATCCGACAACCAGCGATTCGAACGGATGCACTATACAATACCTGAACAGACTTTGGGAGGGTGGGTGGAGGCGAGGGTGGGGCGATTGGTGGAGATGGGGGGGGGGGATTGAGGAGGGGAGCTAATCCTGATCCTCTCCACCCTCTGGAGAAAGAGTGAAAGTGGAGAGAAGGGAAGTAAAAAAATGTATATAACCCCGGAGTGATTTTTTTCTGAGAACCAGTTCCATGAAGCGTTGAAAGAGTGCATCATCGCATCCTGCAGCACAGCCGCAATCAATAGATTTCCTGCGAGGCTGATCATTTCTTTTAAGAAATGTGCTTAAGTTGGGGTTGTTTTGCTACTTCTTTTCCTAATAGATGATCATATGGCATGATGTCAATATCACTAAATGTCGCAAAAATGAATGAGTCCTGAATCTGACGTGAACTTAACAGGGTCGCACTTTTCCGCCTTTGTCAATCCTGGAATCCAGGACAAAATGGCGTCGGACAAAAGGGCCCCGGATAATATGGTCCTAGGACAAAATGGCCCGGAAATTTTTGCCCCAAATGAGAAATAGGACAAAATGGTCCCTGCGGTAAAAATGTATGATGACATCTTCAAGATATAACGATAATTTTAATACTTGCATCATCTCCTCATGACTACCTTCTTAAATTAAGTTCTTTATTATCTTTAAGCTTGAAAGCACTGGGGGCTACGAATCAAAATGTTTATTTTAATCGTATCATCATATGCTATAGCAGTACAAAAGGTTCACTACCTTCTCGTTCCCCTTCTCCTATCTTGCCCATCCTCCCCGGATGGGCAAGATTCCTATTCTTCCCTATTCTATGAAATATATATTCCCGCACTTGCCTCTTTTCTTGTGATCTACGTTCCTTGACTCAGTACCCACATCCCCCCTCCCTCCATCCAACACCCTTTCGCACATCTCCGCTCACCCTTTCCCCCCTCCCCCCCCCCCTTTCCGCCTGTCAATCTGGCTTAGGCTATACTAATATTTTTAAAATATCTATATCTTCCCTTCGTTCTGACTTGATGGCTGATTTCGACTTTGTGTTCAGTCGTAATCCAGTTGAGGTTGTACCGGATTACAGCACTTGGTGATCTCGATGGCTTCCCTGTCAGATGCAAGGATATGCCTTGACCGTTAAGGTTCGATCATCCGCGCTGCTGATATTGAAGATGCTGCCCTTGCAGCGCCGCACACTCTGCATGCATTGCCACCGAACCTTATGTTTCGTGTGCACGAAGCCTTCCGACCTTCGTTCCTCCTTGAATGGCCTTGATAGTCTCCGCCGTAGAAATAAGAAGAGAACATGGAGAGTTCTTATAAAGAAACCGAAAATGCTAATGAATGACAGTACTATTTAAGAAATTACGAGGGAAAGTCATTAAATCACAGGAATTTTATCATGAAGTGCATGGAAAAGTATGCACAATGAAAAATCTTATTTCAGGACACAAAGTGGCTCCTTAGCAATACCCCATATAGGGGTCGTGACGATGAAGCAGTATGCACCTGCGCAATAGCTCGTACAACATGGCCGCTCCACTGTCGACTTGCACCGCGGAAGAGCAATGAGGCGTTATTCTTTTTTCGTGGTCAGAGGGTGCGAAACCTTCTGAAATCTACAGGAGAATGAAGGTTCAGTATGGAGACAGCTGTTCGAGTCAGGGGAAAGTGTATGAATGGGTGGAAAGATGTAAAAACGGAAGACAAAACGTCAGTGATGAACACCGGAGTGGGAGACCAGTTAGTGTGGCAACTGAGACGGTGAAACAGCAGATCGAGCAGCGAATCCGTGACAACAGGCGAGTCACTATTGATGAAATAAAAACGGAAGACAAAAAAACGTCAGTGATGAACACCGGAGTGGGAGACCAGTTAGTGTGGCAACTGAGACGGTGAAACAGCAGATCGAGCAGCGAATCCGTGACAACAGGCGAGTCACTATTGATGAAATTGCCGTAGAATTCAACATGAGTTGTCAATTCAATTCAAAATTGTCCATGATGACTTCGGGTAAAATAAAGTGTGTAGCAGATGGGTCCCGAGGCAGCTGTCCGATGATCACAAGCGTGCACGGCAGACAATTTGTCAGGAGCATTTGGACCGTCGTGCATGTGAAGGAAATGCTTTTCTCCATGGAATTGTGACATGAGACGAGTCCTGGGTGCACCATTATGAACCAGAGAGTAAGAGACGATCGATGCAGTGGAAGCACACGTCGTCTCCGGCCGAGAAAAAATTCAAGACACAGGCTTCCGCCGGGAAAGTCATGCTTACCATCTTTTGGGATGTCGATGGCCCTATATTGGTGCATTTCCAGGAAAGGGGTGAAACTGTGACTAGTGCTCGATACAGTCACAAGCTAGTGAACAAGTCGAAGCCCGCGATACGATCGAAACGCCGGAGACTTCTCTCAAAAGGAGTATCGTTGCTGCACGACAACGCCCTCCCCCATACGGCTGCGCATCCAGTGGATACACTACGCACTCTGAAATTTGAGGTATTGAAACATCCAGCATCCAGTCCGGACTTGGCGCCATCGGACTTTCACTTGTTAGGACCTTTGAAAGAACATTTGCGGAGTCAGAAGTTTGCAGATGACAACGAGGTAATGGAGGCGGTGCAAAGTTGGTTAAAGGCCACACCAAAAAGCTTTTTTCTAGAGGGCATCCGCAAGCTTGTGGACAGGTGGACCAAGTGTGTTGCGAAGCAGGGGGACGATGTCGAAAAATAAGACACGAATAATTTCTGTAAGTACTCTTGTAAAAAAGTTATTAATACTGTTATTTAATGACTTTCCCTCGTACAATGCATGAGAGGCGCTCAAATGCATATTATAATAAATACCGCGTCACGTTGACCGACTCGTTCCAGTTGTCGCCGTTTGCATTGGGCCTCACTCGGGACTGGCTCCCCCGATTTATTTCCTTCCCACCACATTTGCCGAGAGGAGAGTATCCGTTGGATTCGTTCCCTTTTCAAATGCATTTTACGTGGTGAGGCGAATTCATGAATCGGTGAAATGAGAATTTCTTAAGACTCTTCATGCAGATCATGCACCCGCGGAATCCCGCCGGAACACATCCACCTTCCCAGGATGAATACAAAGTTTTGCAATACGTCCCATGCCAGACACAGGGAAGATCAAGAAAATAAGTAATATTCCTGACGAATTTTTTAAAGATCAAAATGGGTTACTAGTAATTCCGGTATCAGGGATCAGGGATCAGGATCCAGTAGATTTTCCTACCTTTTTCTTTTCGAGATATTTCTCAAAATTATTCATTCCGTCCAGATGTTCCACTGTTCCCCAAGTCTCTGCTAGGATTACTGCATCATCCTTTTTTCAGTTCCTGCGAATGTTCTTCGGTCATTTTTCCAGACTGGCCATTTATATTCCGGAAGAGAATGTTTATGGCAATCTCTCTATCGAGGAGTGATGTGCTGAGAAAATCCTATGAAGGGCAATAAGAGGTAAATCAATGAAATTTTAGATCCAATGTAAATGTCTTTTTTTTTTTAAGTTTCACAGAAGTTGCTAATCTTCAATACATTCATACCTATCAGATTTCCCTTCATCGGCAAGCATCAGAGGCTTGAATGCAACAAGTTTCCCATCCTGGAAGAAAAACTCATAGGATCATTTTCGGAGTTCTCGTAAGATCTTACAATTTTCGTGATATCGCCGCGTTCACAGCCCCGGGATAGTTCCTGCAAATGTTCTTCTATCATTTTCCCGGATTGGCCATTAATATTCCAGAAGAATATGTTCATTGCAGAATCTCTGCGAAAGAGTGAAGTGCTGAGAAAATCCCATCCTAGGCTTAAGGCTTCTTCCTCCTCAATTCCATTGCTCTCAGCCAAAAAAAAATAACCGATGATACTGCCTAATGTCCGTCTCCTGCGGCTTTTGGTCTTTTGCCTTCTCCTGGTGTGTCGCCTTCCCCGATCGTTTGCCCTCTTTTAAGATGCATGCCCTTTTCGTTCTTGCTTCTACCTCGCCTCCCACAGTCGCGAACGGTCCATCCTTCACCCTGGGCACGACATCGTCCTCATGCAGCATGCTTTCCTCCATCCTAGCCTTCCATCCTTGTGTTCTGGCCTCCATAAGGACGGGGATGTTTTTTTTATTCCCGTCCCGGCATGGCCTCTCCGACCCAGGTCTTCGCCTTCCTTATGATGGAAGTATAATAATTTTTCCCACCTGCTAATTTTTCATGCTTCGCTTTAGCAGTCAGAACGAAGCGTTTCTTAATGCGTCTTACAAGGAAAATGTGTTGTGTAAAAACCCTCACTTTGTGCCCAGCCTAACTCAGGCGGTCTCCAAGACTTCTTCCCGGCTATCGCCGAGGAGAAAACGAAAAGAAAAACAAAAACAATAATTTATTGCCTGGGGCATGGTCCGTTACAGGTGACTCAATATTATTTCAGATTCTACGGAAATTTCGGTATTTTTTTACCTTCACAGAAGCTATAAGTTTTCAATACATTTATACCTTTCAGATTTTCCTTCATCAACAGGCTTCAAAGGCGTGAGCATTTTATTTCCCGTCCAGGAAGCAAAACCATGGGTAACTCATAGGGCCATGTTTGGAGTTCTCGTTGGACTCTACAATTTACGTGGCATTACCTTCTTTCGGTAATTATAATCTAAAAAGCTCCCAAAGGGAAGTTATCATGGAGGACTTACAAGTACCACTTTTGAACATTATGAACAGAAAAACCCAATGTGTAAAATTTTTCTGGACCATTCCATGCCGAATGGTCGAGACCCTCGACCGTCCCATACCGTACAAAAGAAAAAACAATTTCGCAGTTCGTAGGTCTTGCATGAAACTCCTAAATCCGATTCATTTCAATTTTCATTCCGTTGGTACACGAGATAGGAACTCCGAATTCTCCGTTTTTCAGCACGTGTGACCCCCCTCGGGGGAATTTCGTAACTCTCAAACCAGAAATGCGTGTAACGACTCATCTGATATAATGGAATCTATCATCGTCACGAGAAAAAAAAAAGAGTTTTATGCAAGCTGAATTGCTGTACATGTCATTTTCAAAGCAAATTGATATTTGACATTACCTCCCCATTACCTATTGTGGGAAACAACATAAAACAAAAATGCAGTGCTACGTGTCCACCTCAGGTTCAGTTTCATGAAATAAGTATTATTTTGATTCTTGTCCCATATGTCGAAAACGAAAGCTGAATATTCTTTTTGAGGGATTTTAGCGAACTTTGACCTCATTTTTCATTTTCTACGATGTGGGGTGCAGATGGAAATGCATCATATGTCATATGAAAGAACAATGCATGTTTTATATGACGCCATGCGCTTCGTTCTGTAACGGTCATGCGTCGAAACGTTATGAATTTTCTCATAGTGGTCGGTTGTAGCTTTGGCTCTGTTCGATGAAAATTGCCTCAACTGCTGAATTTCGACTATAATAATTATTTCATGGCATTATTCAAATTGAATTTATTTTCCACGGTATCAAGTCGCATGGGGGCTTCATGCGCTCGTACTTCGATGACAAATATTTCATAGAAAGTCATCCATTTGGCCTTTGCAAATATCCGATGCCGCAGTCAAAGAATTAACTACAGGATGGAACGGACGAAAAAAAAAATATTTTTCTACGCTTTTCCTGAACTTACGGTCCAAGGTTTCATATTTGCAATTAGCAATATTGCCATTTTGAATGGTATTTTGGTATTTGAATTTTGAAGCAACTCGCCATCTTATGCTTGACGTACCCGTTGAAGTGCAAGGTGTACGGGGCGAACCCAGTTTTCCTGTTGATCGGCGGATTCCCGTCGCGGTCCAGCCACTCGGGCGTGCACTCGCGATACGTGAAATCCAGTCGTGACGGGGGGAATCGCGAGAAGGGGAAGTATTCTTCTTGACCCCATTCCCAGCTTGCAGCGGATCCTTGCCATGCTGGCAGGGAAAACGGACACGCTGAGCCGGCATGCCAAACGCACACCCTGGGCCGGCATGCCAAACTGACACGCTGGGCCGGCATGCCAAACTGACACGCTGGGCCGGCATGCCAAACGCACACCCTGGGCCGGCATGCCAAACTGACACGCTGGGCCGGCATGCCAAACGCACACCCTGGGCCGGCATGCCAAACGCACAAGCTACACCGGCATGCCAGGCCATACCAAGAAAGGGAAATTTCTCGTCGGGATCACATTCAGTATCGCTAGCGGTACAGTCGCGCAAGTTTCTGCCACGAGAAAGAAGCGCTTTTCCTGCGTCTTCGCTGACTGCAACATCATCTTGACTTGCATGCATGTCACGTACGTCATTTTCCACCGAAAACACGTCAAGTCATGGAATCGGTCGATGAGAAAGAGAGGGTCTGCGAGGAAGCAAATGTTCGAACTGGCGAACTGCGTTGCAAATTTTCAATTGCCTCTTCTATTTCCCTTCATTGGAAACTGGCACTAAGGAATTTTATTTTTTCTTCGCGACTATCTGCTTTTCCTTCGAAGTACTGAATACAGAACATTCTAACCGGGCTCAATCGATTCGTGAATTACTTACGGCCTTTCGCTAAGGGACAAGTGCATTGGCATTGTCTATTGGCAATGCTCGATAGCCAAAGCAACAGTGTCCGGTCCCGTCCCGATTTACTTCTTCACTCATTTCGGTTTTTTTTTTTCCAAGCACTTTCAGCACTTTCTGTTTCTCCCGGAAACCGCATACGTTTCAAAAAAAAATTTTTCTGACCACCGCTGTAAAATTCAAAAGTGTTACCACGCGCCATAAGAGGATCGAGTTCCTCGCCATTCCGAGATCGAGATGAAAGGGAGTCGAGTCCTCGAGGAGGATTCACGGTCGACGGCGCCTGGCAAATGGGCGGAGTGACATCGCGCCGGTCCTCGTGCCTCCATCGCGCTGGACGAGCTGGGTTTTTCCTCCTGTGGGAAGGTCGGAGGGAAGGAGTCGGGTAGGAACGAGTCGACGTTAAATGCGCTCGATGTGCGACTGCCATGTGCAATCTTCCATTCGTTATTCTTGCTTCTTCGTCTTCGTGTTCTTCGTTTCTTTGAATTCCAATTCCTCTTGTCTTCCGTCACTTCTGCGAGGATTTCTTCGAGTTTCTTCATCCGGACGGGAAGGTCGCACTTTTTTAAAAATTGAATTCGACCTGATTGTATGACGTCGATGTCCCTCGATCTTCCATGAGATTTAATGGGGGGGGGGGGACCAATAGCATTTCAGCACGTTTTCCATGTTGAATAACAGACGAACCTGCCGCTGCAGGCGGGCAACCTTCTCCCTTACGGCCAGTTCTTGGACGATGCTGACAGCGAGGAGGGTCAGGAGGTTCACGACCTCGACGCTCATGAGGACCACGAAGAGGAGGCAGATGATGTGCTCCGTCCACTCGAGATTCCTCTCCGACTCGAAGAAGATGGATTCAAACTCCAATTCCCCAAACATCTTCGCGGTTGCCTGGTAGATGGAGGTCCGGACGTCGACGTCCTTCGAGCCTGCAAAGGCATTCGAAGGGAGGTGAATCGAAAACGATGTCTCGCCATCGACCACCACGAGCGATTCAACTGATGGATGGGACATCGATTTCCGGTCTCCGGTCGATGATGGACGGCCGTTCGATGAGAGATTGTCGATCGCCGGCCGATTTCAATATTCAGGGACGAGGTTCAGCTGGGGGTCACACCCTCCCCCTTTTTTCAAGTATGGGAAACGAGTGCCGAATGCACTGAAACGTCGTTTAAGTTGGTCGTTAGAAAGAAAAACCGAAAGTGAAGTAATCCATTGCCTAATTCATTTATTCGGATACAAAGAAGTAGCGCTTATTTTGGTTTTTACCATCTTCTTCAATGAAATCGTTTCACATGAAGGCATGTAGCCATGTCTCTCAATTAAAAAAAATAATAATTACGAGTTGGAATCGTTTCTTTCGCCTAAGCCTTAAATGAAGCGTCTATAATGATTGATAGCGCGCTAAATGCGAGCGAGTTCAGCAGGCGTAATCCAATGGGTTAATATGAGCTGAGATTACTTTTGATTAAGATATTTGCATTTTTCTAACTGCAAAATAAGGTCATTCATTTCTTTTATAGAATGCCATTCTTAAAACAAAAAAAACTGTCGCTGCTCCTCCAATGAAACTCCAACGGCATGCAAAACGGCGGTTTTAGGGTCGCCGAGATGTTCGAGACCACCAAGTCCATACTATGAAATTAATGATCATTTGACGGAAAATCTTTAATGTTGGCACGTGAAGCATTAAGTGCATGCATCCCAATCGACGAAGAGCGCCCATGAATAATGAAGCTGTCCTTGTCATCGCCTCCCTTTCACTCGCTGTCCTCTCCCTCGACTCGGCCTCTTATCTGCGTTTGCCGGCAATGCAAAATTCAGGAATCCGCCGAGAGCGTTGCGTTCGGTTGCCATGCCTTACGCGAAGGAAGACGCAATTTTATGGATCGGCGGGGACGAAATATCAGATCGGCGACCATCGCTTCCCCATCGCTTCCCCATCGCATCCCCGTCACATCCCCTGTGAGGCATGGAGAATCACTTCGCCGTCCGGCTCGAGAAGGAAGAGCCGACGATGAGCTCCTTCGAGTTCAGGTACTGGACGGGCCTGGAGGAGGAGGATCTGGAGGACAGGATCGCCCAGGAATTGCTTGGGACGACTGGGAATGGGAAGAGCTGGGAGGCTCCGCTTCTCCTTGCGGCTGCGAGGAACCAGCTCTCCAAGGTCAAAGTGAGTCTTACGATCTTCTTCCGATGCTTTTTCTGAGGAGGACCGGGTCGAGGACGTGGAGTAATGGGGAAGTGGGTGGAGGGACGGGGAGATTACGGGACGAGCGGAAAGAATATTTTGTTTTCTGCTTCCACTCACACTTTCTTTCCTGCCTAGATGAGCAAGGTATCGCGTTCTCTTATTGTTTGCTGTCAACGAGGAAAGCAAGAGATATCTAGTGACGATTTAGCGTAAAACCACTCCGACATCCCTTAACTAAGCGGTTCTTAACCAGGAGTGCGGGGCAAAGGTGCAGTTGTGCGAGGATGGTCAGTTGAAAAGAAAAACATATATTGCTGATATATTCTTCATGGCTCCTTTTTTTATCACCTTTATATCCCTAATCCTAATTGGGAAAAATGTGAGAGGGAGGGTACATGGTGGATGCATAGAGTTTGAGGTGATGCGTAGGGAGAAAAAAGTTAGGAACTCCTGCCCTAACCGAATGTTCAAATATGTTAACCTTGTCTCATTTTTTCCACCTTACCCTATATGTCCCATGAAGGCCATGAAACACGTTAATAGTCAAATTGCACGATCGCAGCAATCAGATTTCCTTGGATTTGCAACATAACAATATCTATTCACCTATTCCCTTTCTTCAACCCATTCCCATAACAAAAATCCAACTATTCAGATTCATATTTGAGAGTCTGTGGAGGAAAGAACTGTGACTGATTCCTACCTTCAAACACAGAAGCAATCCTGCAAACTTAAATCTTCGTATCTCCAGGGCTGAGGAAACATAACTCTTTTTTTTAAAATAAAAATGTAATTTCAGGATTTTTTTAAATCCTCATGGTCCCTTTCGAGGGGGGGTTCGGAAGAGATAGACCAGCCAAAAGACAGTTATGCACATGATACGTGCCCATGGTATGTACCCCTATGCCCCCCTACCCCCTTTCAGAGGGGAGGGGGACAAGGAAGGTGGGGGGCAGGGGGGAGAGGGGACCACGAAATAAGAAAGGGGAAAGCCTTCGAATAATAGTTTTCCCACAGTTTCATATGACTGCTTAAGATATGGAACGATGAGAAACTGGGTCAATATGATAATGAAAGTATAGACATTAAATTAATAGATCAAACCGCATTTTGCTTCATGTTCATGCTGTGCTTTTTCATCCAAGGATTTTCTTATTCCGAAGGCAATAATAGAGAGCGGTGCGGACGTGAATGCAAGAGACCCGAAAGGGAACACGGCCCTCCACGCGGCCGCTTCGCTGGGCCACCAAGCGTGCATGGAGGCCCTCATCCGAGCCGGGGCGGACGTCGACGCCGCGAATGGGTCTGTGCTATGTTTCGAATCCGCTTGCCTGACGGGGGATGAACGGGTTTGTGTCGTGCAGGGACGAGGAGAGGCCGCTGCATGGGGCGGCTTCTCTGGCCGCGTCCGATCCGGTCCAGATCCTGTTGGAAGCCGGAGCAGATGTTAATGCAGTAAACAGCAGGGGAGAGACGGCTCTTCATGTCTCAGCTGGCAGCGGTCTCCGGTGCTTTCCCGTCGTCAAGGTGCGTACCCACAGGTGGCACAATCTTCGAAAAGAAAGTCTGAAAAAAAAATGTTCTGCGCTCAAGGAGTTATCAATAAAAATGTAATGCCTTATTGTAAAAGGTATGTAATTCACCAGGATACATGCTTACTATTTATTAAACCAGGTTATTTTGTCATTTGACCTATTCAAATGACTTTTCTTAATGAACCTGTGAGGAAGGTTACATTTTTAACCTGCGAAGATAAATAATGAAGGTAAATAATTTCAGCCTTAATACCTATTGGGGGGATAAGAGCTGAACCATTTTTGCTTAAAGTACGTTTGATATGAATTGAAACGGAGCACTTTCCACTGATCGAAGTGCTCTGGATTCATATGCGGAATTCACCATGAGCTTATTGTTATTTTTAAAAGGAATTGATACGTCGGGGGATCAGAGTGGACGAGCGGGATATCCAGGGCCAAACGGCTCTGCACCTGGCATGCCAACTGGGGGAAGGCGGGTCGGGAGTCGTCCTCCACCTCCTCCAGCACGGAGCGGACCCCAACGCGGAGGACGCCGACTACAACACGCCCGTGATGCACGCGGCCGTGTCCAAGGCGGAGGAGTCCATCCGGCACCTGACGCGATTCGGGGCGAGGCTGAACCACGTCGACGCCACTCTCACTCTCGCGACGAAGTTCCCAGATCTCACGGGGAAGTTGCTGGATCGGACCGTCCGGCAGACGATGTCGGACGCGGGGAAGTTGATCGAATTCGATCTCTCGCCCTTCATCGCGATCGGGCAGAGTCTCAAGGATTCCCGGGAGATGAATACTTTCTGGGAGTTCTTGGAAGGCGGAGCTTCGAATCTGCTCACGCACCCGGTCTGTGCTCGTTTCCTGCATAAGAAGTGGGAGAAATTCCGGCCCTTCTTCTACTTAAATTTGATTGTGTACCTCACGTATGCGTTGCTGCTGACGGCTACAGCGGTCATGAAATCTTACTACGAGCGTTTTCGGGAATATACTTATTGCATTCGAAACAAGGGGGACGTGGAGAAATGCGAGGAAGACCTGCCGACTGACTCGAGCCTGAAACCGATCACAGACGGATTACTGATCACCGTGTCTGTATTCACCGCGATCATATTGCTGCGGGAGCTGGCCCAGATCGCGGCTAGGAAGTGGGCGTATTTCAAGGAAATGGAAAACATAGTCGAGCTCTTGCTGATCGTCTTGGACGGCTTGTTGATCGCAAACAAAATGGGCAGCCACTTCTTCAACCGGGACATGGGCCTGCACGTCTGCGCGATCACCATGCTCCTGGTCTGGCTGGAGGTGGCGATGCTCGTCGGGAAGCTGCCGGGGCAGAATCTGTACGTCGCCATGCTGACGAGCGTCTCCAAGGCGTTCCTGAAGCTCCTGCCGACCTGCATCTGTCTCATCGTCGGGTTTGGTCTCAGCTTCCACATCCTTTTCCCCGATCACTTTCCCGACGTCCCGACCTCCATCTACCAGGCAGCCGTGATGATGTCTGGGGAGCTGGAGTTCAGTTCCATCTTCTTCGAGTCGGAGAGGATTCTCAAGTGGACGGAGCACATCATCTCCATCGTCTTCGTGGTCCTCATGAGCATCGTGATCATGAACCTCCTGACCTCCCTCGCGGTCAGCGTCGTGCTCGAGCTGGCCGCACGCGAGAAGGTTGCCCGCCTTCACCAACTGGTTCATCTGTTATTCAGCATGGAAAACGTGCTCAAGTGCTCTTGGCTCCCCTTTAAATCTCTTGCCGGCTCGAAGTGCATCGACGTCATGCAATCAGGCCGAATTCAAGAAAAAAAGCGTGACCTTCCCGATCACATCAAGGAACACGTCGAAGAAATCCTCACTGAAATGATCGAGGACGACGGCAAGAGACAAGAAGAAATAGAAATCAACAAGGAGCACGAAGACGAAGAAGCGAAAAGAATGAAGCGAAGTTCGCACATGGAAGAAGCCTTGAGCACGATACAGCGACAGATCCAGCAGCTCATGAAACATGCAAGGCGTTGAAAGCGTTGAAGGTAGAATTTTTCGTCTCACTCAATGTTGCCTCCAGTGACTTTAAAAGCGTTCTGGGATCATCATGCACAACGCACAATTCCGTGTTATATTTGCCATGCACCTAACAGGCGAGAACATTTCGGAATCTCCTGCGGTGGAGAACTACATCATCAACGCGGAAGAAGAAACCTTTCCAGTCCATGGCGAAGAATGCTTTTCTTTCAGAGAAAGGATTCTAAGAAGACTCGGCTCCCTGTGGACGGACTTGTTCGAAACATTGCTCCAAAATTCAAGAATCAATAGGCAAAACGGCTTTGTCCAATTTGGGGGGGGGGGCTCGAATTAGAGCTCTCGTTTCGAGTCGTCCGTGCATGATTTGAATTTCTTGTCGTCGATGAATATTTTATTCGTATATCCAACGATTTCGACCCCGAATTAGGTCAAACTTCATTTTCCATTGAGTCTCATTTTTTTCAGACGATTCCCTCACCTGACGACACTCCCTGCGCATTATTGCACAATTTCCATACCCTCAACAATGTTTTATATACAGGCTCCAGCTTTCGTTTCTGGCCAGCATCTGCGAGGAAGAGGCCACCGTTGCACCGCTCGTTTGCAATCGGTCGGTCCTCGGCGGTTTCCGACCGCCAGGGCCGACGGTTTCCGGGGCCGACCGCCAGGGTCAACGGTTTCCACGAGCCCAGTATTCTTAGCGTGGAGTCGTTGGGTTCTATCGATCTCACATTAATTCTTGTGCATGTCACTTCGTTACATAGGCATTGTTTGTTTGTTACATTGCGAAGGGTCTCAGGTCGACCATGTCAAGAATGGTCGACAATGTCAAATTTTACGCGAGAGTATGACAAGAGTATGCTCCACGAGCCAAAGTGCTGAAAACGATGGTGACACGAATCTGGCAGACCCTTTCGCATAAACTTTTGCATTTTGTATACATGTGTACGCAATATTTATTTTTCTCTAGTGGTTCAGAAAGTATCTGATTTCAGGAATCCGATCTTGTCCATAATTGCATATATTCACCGGGGTTTAACAAGAATGACGGCATGAGTTTCGTTCTCTAACGGTAATGCCTGGGAATGTTATGAATTTTCTAATACTGGTCGGTTGTGGCTTTGGCTCTATTCGATGAAAATTGGCTCAACTGCTGAATTTCTATTATAATAATTATTTTCTGGCATTATTCAAATGGCATGTAATTTTCCACGAAATGAAGTCACATTGGGGCTCCTACGTCAATGACAAATATTTTCTTTCAATGTCCTCCATTCGGTCTTTGCAAACATTTGCTACAGCCAAAAAAGTAACTACAGGATGTAGCGGACGAAAAAGAATTTTCTACACTTTTCCTGAACTTACGGTCCAACATTTCATATTTGCAGTAAGCAATGTCTCGTTACCATATTGAATAAGATCTTATACATCTGGAGTCATTTCACGTCAAACGTCTAAAAAAGAGAAAGCGACAAAAACTTCACCAGCAAATTTGAATACAGCAACAACGAATTTCGATGAGATCCAACATCAACATGCGTGTCGGAAACATGAGTTTAGGCCGCAGTGTTGCATCGAAACGCACAGACACCTTGTCGATGGTCCCTTGAACTGTTCTCAATGGGCTTCGAGACCGCGTCAAGGGTGAACACAGGCTCACAGTTTTCCCTGACAAAGGTCCCTGAGACGGACTTTCCTCTGCCGGTCGAAGTCGACGAAATACGCCTCCCGCGGGATGTCCACGCCTTCCCCGACGATGGCCCGCGAGGAACTCGCCATCTTATGTTTGACGTGCCCGTTGAAGTGCAAGGTGTACTGGGCGAACCCCGTTTTCCGGTCGATCGGCGGCTTCCCGTCTCGGTCCAGCCACTCGGGCGTGCACTCGCGATACGTGAAATCCAGGCGTGACGGGGGGAATCGCGAGAAGGGGAAGTATTCTTCTAGACCTGATTCCCAGATTGCAGCGGATCCTTGCCACGCTGGCATGCCAAACGCACACCCTAGACTGGCATGCCAAACTGACACGCTGAGTCGGCTTGCCAAACGCACACCCGAGACTTACATGCCAAACTGACACGCTGGGCCAGCATGCCAAACGCACAAGTTAGGCATTCTATAAATAATAGAAGTAATGATTTTGATAAAAATCAAGACTTTCGACCCCATATTTAACATATTTCAAAGGGGACGTACTTTAAATACGTGTTTCCCATTTCGCAAAAAATTAATGAATTAATCACTATCCAAGGTTATGGAGCGCCGAAGGCGCGACCATAGCGAGTTTGTCTGCCCAAAGGGCAAACAAACTCGCTAGTAAAAATAAATAAATATTTATATATAAATATACATTGTTTTCAAATGTAATAAATAGCATGGAAGAACCCATTTTCCCAACGACGAAGCGACGACATAGTGGTACGCTTCTGTGACTACTTTAAAGAAGAAACTGGATGCTTTTATGGACAAGCAAGAGGGGGGACAATGTTGACTTAAGAGACTAGGCAGTAAGCAACTAGAATATGCTTTAGAAATATACCTAGTTCTGCCATAAATACTGTTACAAGATTTACATGGTCCTTGCATTCTAGCGAAAGAAGCTAGAAACTTATTACCTGGTAATCGTGTAGTGTATTATCTGCCGTATTGTTTGGTAACATTTTGGCTGTTGTGTTGCGTGCAGTAAACATGGAGTGGGGTGACAAAGAGAATCGCATAGCAGAGATAGCCCTGCACAAAGTGGGTCAGAAACCTGCAATCATTTCAAGACTTTCCAGCCACTTGGAATCAGTCGGCAGTTTGCTTACCGAGCTATCAAACGTTACAATGATACTCAGGGAGTACGAGACCGCCCTAAATCTGGACGTCCACCCACTCCCAGAACACCACGAGTCATCGAAGAAGTTAGCAACGTGATTCAGCGAAATCCTCTACGCAAGCAGAAAGTGATGGCCAGGGAAATGGCCATCTCGACCTAAAGCACGTATCGGTTGATTAAATCAGACCTAGGATGGGTGCTTACTGAAGAAGCACAGGACACATGCTGACTCCATCCCTGAAAGAAATCAGGAGGTCGCGATCAAAAGTGTTGCTGCAGAGGTACGCGCAAAACAGACACCACAATATCCTCTTTACTTCACTGTTGAAGAAAAATTCAACTGGGCGAATGACCAAGTGTATGCCCACAACTCTTGGGAAGCTGCAGAAGTCATCCATAAGGTGAAGAGAGGTCACCGTACTGCTTCTGTCATGGTTTGGTAGGGGGTGAGTTATGAAGGTGTCACCAAGCTGCATTTTTCAAAAAAGCAAGAAGTGAAGACATCAGCCAAAGTGTACCAGGAAGAAGTCTTAAAGTAGTTATTGAAGCCTCTCAGCTAAACAATGTTCAATGGGGGCAACTGAATCTTCCAGCAAGATTCCGAACCTGCTAACAAGGTTAGGACAACGCAGGAATGCAGAAACCAGCAATGTCCCCGAGTTCATCAAGGCCTCCGATTGGCCATCTGGGAACCCAATGGCCAACAAACTGTGGGCAGAGTTTGAACTGAAAGCCAACCACAGAAGACATCCAAAGATTGAAAGTCTCAAGCGAGCCCTTGCAAAATCAGCAACCAATATCCAATGGAAGTGGTGCGTACTGCGATGTATGAGTGGTCTGATTGTTTAAAGTCATGTGTGAAGGCCAGGGGTGGACATTTTGAATAATGTTTCTGTAATATGTTAGTAGTTATGTAGGGAAATAAATGCTGTTAGCAAATACAGCGTATGTTTCATAAGAAACGAGTTATTACAAGAAAACCTTGTAACAGTATTTATGGCTGGACTAGGTATATATGTGTCGTGTGGAGGGCCTCAAAAGTGGACTTTTAACGTTAACTTTAAGCCGAAAACAAGAGAAAGACAATTTAGCCCGAGCGGTTAATCGGAGGCAAAAGAAAGGGTCCTGGCCTCACTCCACAGACAGGACAAGCCGTGTATGGAGACGACTGATGACAAATAATACAACGGTGTTCAAACAAGGACAACAGGTATTTAATTAAAGTTAAATTACGAGAAAATAATAAATATCACAGATTGGGGTCTTGAGGAGGTCTTGAGTAGGCAGGGCGACCGATGTCAGACCAACAAAACAAAGGCTGCAAGCACGGCTGGTAAGAGGGACTGCCCCAGACGAAGACTCTCGACGGAAGACACAGGACAACACGCGAGACGGAAAAACGAAGGACGGCGTGACCGGAAAGGGGGAGGTCACACCCCCAGAAAAACAATGGAGGGCTATGCGGGCCCAACCCTGTCATGGGCAGAACCCATGCAGGGCCGCGAACAAAATAATGTCCCGCGGGAGCCACAAAACTCTATTAAGGTAATATTCGATTTTTAATGTTACTCATACGACAACTGGGTATCGGTTCTCAAAAATCATTGAACGCGTCTTCATCTCTCATCTTCATTTGATGAAATGATCTTGATCAATTCTCGACCTGAGTTTTTCCTGAAATATAATGGCACAATGTAGAGAATTATGAGAGACAATTTTCATACAATTCATGTAGGTTCTATAGATTGTTGCTTTGCAAAGGGTTAGTTTAAAATCAATCAAGGTTTTCGCCTGTTTTGCAAAGGAATTTCTTGATGGTACGGAACTAAATTAGTAACACTCTTAGAGTCTTAGTAACATTCTGTGGCCAAATCTTCTCTAGAAGTTTTTGTATATATTTATTCAGGGATATCAATGAGCGACGCAAGAGAAACATGTGCGTTTCAGTTCCATCTTCAAAACACAATGCACGAGCAGGTGCAATCTGTGCATTCATTTTGTGCAATGTACTAGGAGATGCAAGACAGTTGTGTAACAATCTCCATGCGATATCACCGTCTTGTTTGAGGGACGGATATCGGTAGGGGAGTTTCCTTATCGGAGACGTTGCAGCAGATCTTTTAATGAGAGGACCAAGATGATGGGTAGGGAAAGAAACATTATGCTTTGAAAAAACAACCGATAGGGCTAGATCATATATGGAGTTGCGAGAAGGGATTGCAAAATGTCAAGATTTCTTTTCCTTTGACCATGTGATAATCAAGGTTGAAGAGAGGTACTTGAAAAATTGGTCAAAAGGAGTGAGTGGAAGAAAAGAAGGAAAGTCTCCCAGTTCGATCATGTCTCTAATTTTATTCATATCTAGAGATAATTGTCTGCATGTCGATCTACTGAGATTCTGAAGCAGAGTTGAGTTCAACTCATTCCGGAACGAGTGAAGGGCAAGCGCGCTTT